>JAUEKZ010215318.1:0-18922 GCA_031471865.1 Melibe leonina
AACAAACACATCGTAAGTGCAAGTTGCTTGAGATCTTGATAAAAATCTTTATGTAGCTCCTATTGCTTACATGACAGACAACAATGACAGCATGGGTTCGCAGGAGCGAAAAGTCTTCTTCAAGTCAATCATTGCAAATAAAAGATATCAAAACTCGAGACATTCACATCTAATACAAATGTGCATAGTGTACCGGTATTTAAAAAGCAGAAAATTAAGTCAACATAACACAAAGACCAGTAGCACAGTGAGGAAGGGGACATGGAGGCAGGTACAGTGTATGTGTAAGGTTTTCCTGCTCTCTTGTTACATTGATTGGGAGCATGAGCGGTCCTTCAGTTATTCATGCTTAACTATTTGTCTGATTCCGAGGAGTTGACTTTATACTGATTCCACTATATGCCTCAAAGCTTCCCAATTTCATACAGAGAAGTTAGTCAAGCCCTGTTAAATAAGAGACTTTTAAGGTCTGGGTCAGGTTTAAATAACACTCATTCAGCTCCCAAGTGCCGACTGACATGCACACTCATTGTGCTTTACAATAATATTCTCTTCCCCTTTGACATACCATAAACAGACAGGAACATGAAACGCATGCAATAACTATTGAAGCTTGTAAAAAAAAAGATCTGAATATTCAAATACTACACATATGAAAAATTGAAGGAAAAAAACATGCTTCATTACACATAGTTTTGATATATTTTAAATAACCTGAGAGTTACATTTGCTTGCTACATGTTGTGAATGGACACATACAATCTACTCCATTGTTGATACCAAAAATGTATGTTACATTTGTGATCAGAATAAGCCTTATAATGTAAAAGCAAAAGGAATTCTAAATTTGTTTTGTTTATGGTTTTATTGAGAGTTTAAAGGCGCCACGACACACGAGGGTCATAAATTTGTTTATGATAGAAAATTGCTTCAAATTCTCTTGTTTTGAAACACGCATTCTCATATTTTCATAAGAACAGGTTTCTGCCATTTTTAACAAAATACTGCACATAGAGGTACTTACAGATGAGCAGAAAGATTACATTACAGATGGAAAAGTTAAAATATTTCTGAGAAGAATGTTCATGACCCCTTTCAGAGTAACACATCACAACAGATGATCAGAAATGGCTTGGATTAAAATTCTTTCAGATAACTGTTTTTCAAAAAGAATTGACTTTATCAGTATGCATTGAGACAAATAATATGTGATGTGTGTAACATAGCGGAATCGTTGTGATAGTGACATAATTTTTCTTCATCACCTGGTCACAGTATACTGACTGACATCAGGTTGACTTAACTAGTACTAGCTCTGTTCCAATGCCTGGAGCAAGACAGGACAGATGCTAATATTATCTAGTCATTGAAATTTAAAGTGTCTGCTATGAAGTGAGCATTAGCTTTTCACACAAGTTGTCAGAGCTACTTGCCCAAGTTGCATTAATCTGACAAGAAAACTGCTGTCTTGGATTTTCAATCCTTTCAAGTGACGGGTTGTTTTTCAGATAAGTTCATAGTGAAACTTTATATTAAACCCCAAAATTTAACAGGGAAGTGAAATCACTTTGGATTATGTGCTTTATTAGGGTTTTCTGATCATCAATTGTGATGTGTATTTGATCTTTGTTTTCAGGCTACCTCTCTAGTTGTCCCACACATCTCAGCTGACAGAATTTTTAGCATTTGCTTCTTTTTCGACATCGCTTAAACTCCGTGACACAAATGTAGAGGTTTTCTTCGGTGGAACTGAGTCTTTTTTAATCTCAGACGAGTTCTGTTCTAAATCACTTGGACCAGTAGATGTCCATCTCCAAACAGCAACCTTCATTCGGTCTTTGAACGCGTCGAAGGAATCCAATGCGGGTCTCACATCAAGAAGTGCAAACTCATAATCTTTGTTGACTTTGCCTCCATCATAATAATCAATGATGTATCGCACTTCTTTTCCATTTCGATCAACAACCCAGTCATGTCGATCAAAAGGCAGCTCATATCTGAAAGTGAACAAATAGTAGTAAATTATGATTACCTTAGTAAAAATGGGGATTTATTTCATGCTGTAATCCACTTGGAATACCATAACACCATGGGGGAGCAGCATTGCTCAGTGACTCATGACAAAGAAGTTTTGGATTTTCTTATCTGTTGAGAGTTATAGGGTACTTATAACTGCTAAGGTCATATGAGTGCCCAGGAGAAAGTAAGAAGAAATAATGACCACAGGTCTGTTGGCACAACAGGCAGGATCAAAACTGAGCAAACAGAATACAACTATATTGTTTATGAGTTTGTTCAAATGTGCAGTTCATGCACATCACAAGAATGTCAAAGCAATGCATAGGATTAGTAAGACACTTCTGTTATTGTTAATTAATGAGTTGATTTCAAATATTGTAGACTTAATAATACAATTGTGGACTTAATAATACAACAATCAAAAGTAGTCAGTGTATTTGCATATGATTATATAGTATCATAAGAGACAATAAACACACAGTAATCATATACTAGGGAATCACTTACCCCAGCCAAGATCTGATTCTTGCACGAGGTGAGAATTTAGTTGCAAATCCAGCAAACCTTTTCAGTGTTGGGTTTTTGCATTCACTGCAAAGGAAAAATGAAGTCAGATCACATGGGATACACTAGACAAACACAAAAAGAACATATATACAGAATTCTACTATTTTAAATGGAGACCAGGACAAGGATTGGAATATTCAATGGATATTAAGAGGAATACTTGAACAATTTTCATAAATGGTCATAAAAAATATCTGAATGACTAGAGTGATTTTTTCCCTAAACAATGCAGTCCAGTAACGTCAATACTTCAGGACCAGACTAAAAAAACATCACAACAAACAATCCAAAATGCAAAGGGCTTCCCAAATCCTTTTGGAGGAAAAAAAACAACTATCCCGATATTCATTTTTCAATTTATGGTATTGACTTTTACAGTGCACACTGCTTTAGGATAGAGAAGTACGGTAAAACGATAGTTCACTGCACTGTCAATACAAGCGCTTACTTGTTAGTGAACTCTCATTTGCAGCATGTAGAACTCATAGAGTAAAGTCGGTTCACAAGCTAACTTGTTCATAAACTCTCACTTCCTGCATGCCAATGAGGTCTGTCAGTCAACAGAGCTCAATTTCTTTACTTTTGATATCTTGATAGAAGCAACACATCTCACAAAACTAGCACTAAAATTTGGTTTTGAATTTTTCATAGGTGACTTTAGTTCATGACTAAAGATATTTTTAAGTAATCCCATATGCTTTATCTTATTTCTTTTAGTCTAATAAGCAATACGACAGTCATAATCTGATTGAACAGGTTAGAGCATCTGCCAATGATAATTATGGGGCATCAGTTAATATCTTTGGGGTGAAGAGAGGCATATAATAGAAAGATGGGGAGCAAGAACTGGAAATTAAAAGAAATTAGTTGAACTTTAAATAATATGCAGTGCGGTTCCAAGACAAAGCCAAAGAAAGCAGAAAAATAGAAAAACAGAAAAGTGTACTGAGTGGGACCGAACCTGGGACCCTGCCACGGCACCCATTGCCTGATTGACAGCATGAGACTGCATGCCTATCAACCCAGGCTTCTGCTCCCCTAAGGGCCTGCCTGGACTACATGTTATTGCATACTCTTGGTCCCGCCCAGCAAGCTATTGATGTAGAGCCACAAGCAGATTCCATTTTTTTAGCTGATACTGATATCTTTTGTTAGTGTAAATAACCTCTTTGCTTGTAATCTCCACAGAATACTTTCTGTGAGTAAATTGACTTATCTTTATTACTACACTGAACTGTATCTACAAAAACTGGCAATTGAAAGAAAGGAATGGGCTGAGATGTTCTTAATCAAAATAACTTTAAGTATAGACAGAGGAAGATAAAATAATGCCAAATGATGAGAGTAATATCATAATTTCTAATTCTTACTCATGGTGTAGAGCTTCCCATTTAAGGACTTCTTTCCAAGCCAATTCATTGTTGACGTTATGAATGTTGATGATGTGATTCATATCTCTGTCTGAGATATCTGACTCCTTCCACCGCCATCCTACAAAAATAATCAAAGGGAAAAAAAGATTGTATTTTATAGGTCCAACATGACTGATAAATTGCAAACAAAGGAAGAAGACCAAAAAGATCTTGTTCCTAGAATCCAAGACTGATCCCCTGCTTGCTTTTCCCTTGATTCAAAGTTACTCTTCTAGCTCTATGATTAGTCATGCTGGGTTGCAGCAATGTATCACATGTCCCAGTACTTCATTTGTTACCAGAAAATGAGCTGGCCCACAAAATTGCCCAGTGTTAAGGTGAGGAAAACAAAACAAAACAAACAAAAAGCTTGCACTTTAACTTTATGTGAAATTTTGCAATTATCAAACAATTATTTTTACTGTTGTCTAGGGAGTGCATACAGCCCAAAGATAAGAATCTGGCATTGGGCAAGTTAAAACTAAAATTTAAAATAAATCTGAACGATTTAGCAGAAAAAAACAAAACAAAAACATAACATTTCAGCTACCTCTCCTAGAGAAACAACAAATGGCTTTTTAAAACATAATTCTGACTCATACATTAAGAATTCATGAATTAAGCTATACAGTTTCAAAGCAAAGTGCAAAGAAGTTGGGAACATTAAAACTTATTCCAGGGTTTTCTTCCCTTTATGAACGAATACATTTAAAATCAAGAGCTGATAGCATTTCTATAGAGCATAATATATACCTTTTCTAAGCATTGCATTCCAAAACATTTGTGGTGATGGATAGACCCAATTTTCTGGTGTGCCGGCTTTGGGTATGGAAGATTTGACTCTCTCCGTGGACAATGGAAAAGGTTGATCTGGGGAAGGCCTTTGGTTTGGGGGTGGCATCTGATAGATGTATATAAGTAAATTATCATGTCTTCATTCAGTCTCATAATGACATAATATTAATCACAAATGTTTTTTTATCTAGGGAGATTACATTTGAAAGCTATACATGTCATTAAGGCAGACATTTGACTTGATTTGGAGAGTTATCTTAATTCATCAGTTTGAACATTCAAGATTTCAATGCAAAAAAAAACTTGACTGTAAAACTTTGACATACCATGAAGTCATAGAGTCTTTATAAAACTAGCCATTTGTATTTCATTTTGAGTTCAAATTGTGTTATAATTATTAAACATTAAGTTTTATTGTTTCAATACAAGAAATACAACTACGTATCAACTTGACGTTTGACTATTAGTATTAGCAAAGACAATGAATGCAAAATCTTCAAATCTTTAAAAAAAAAAGGATGCCCCACAGTAAACTTTTGACAGTCTTTTAAGAAAATAAAGTACAGACTAAACAATTTTCACACTATAGAGAGCCAAAAATATAAAAAGCAATTATTCAAATCTATTATAACCAGATATTTGTAGTTCCAATTGTTCTCAACATGATGTGTAATAATCCTTTAAAAAAGTAAGAGATAAAGAGGACAAATGAAAAAGAAAACAACACAATACTTACCATATTATCTTTATTGACTTCATCTCCTGTGTTACCTTGTCTCATTGGGCATTCTGATGGAAATGATGCCTGCAACACATCTGAGCCATTGTGCTCTCCACGACTCATCGGGCATTCTGATGGGTAATCCAATTTCCGGTCTAAGTTTGAATTAGATTGTTCTTTAATAGTGGCATCAATAGAAGTTGAAGAATTTGCTGTCCCATGACCTAATGGACATTCAGACGGAGAATTGATGTTTGTTTTTTCTTCATCCATAGGACAAATTTTTTGTGGAACACAATTTGTTGATGATGCAGTGTCGGTTATCTCTCGCTGGAAACTCAGATCATAAGTTGGCAATTTTTTGTCCAATATCTTCATATTCAAATTTTTCTGTGAAATCATGTCTGTTCTACCTTCGGTTGAGTCAGATTGGTCATGCCGTATAGGACAATCTTTTTTTATGGATGATTGATTAGTCGACTGCTGCATAGAATCATCAACAGTTTTTAACAGGCCTGCGACACCTTTTCCATCACCAACCTGGTGCTTTGGAAAATCTGAATCAGGAAGACCAGGCTTGCCTGGCATCAATTTGACTCCATATTCTGATCCTTTTTTTCCTCCCTGTCCAATTCCAAAGTTTGCAGGAAGAGAAGCTTTATCACTTTCAAAGACATTTGAAGCAACTTCAACTGATGTTGTAGCTCCCATTTTTCAGTATCTGATAATGGAGTCAATTCCAAAAAAGAAAAAGAGAACTGTGTTAGAAATGTAGAAGGATGCAAATCTTTATATATGCACAATTATTTTTATCTAAATATCAAGTGTCATACCACAAACTAAGCTTTCTGTGACAATCATGAGAGAGTGACCTTAACATGTTACACAGCAGTCAAATTATCATTGATGGTCATTTAGCCGTCATGGGGGACACCAGTAGATAGCTGGGTACACACAGCAAGGTCTCCTCATCTGGGACACTAGATATACACTGGAATTTAGATAACCCAAATTTCAAGTTTGCTATCTAGTCTAGATAATTTCCCCTGTAATCTGAGAGACCATAGGCAGACTTCTAGATTCTGGAATGCAAAATTATCCCAGTTCCTTTCTACGTTTCTTTATATTTGTTAACTAGACGTCAAGACAATCAAAAACTAACTTCTACACCTAGACCTATCTCAAGTCTAAGTCTAGATAGATGAGTGCCAAATGAAATAAGCCGGCCAGTCAACTCGACTAAAAGAAGTTATATCTCTATCTAGACTTAGAGTTAGACTATCTAGACTAAGTAGATCCACATCCTAATTGTACACTGATTATCTACAGTCAACGTGTTTTTTTATCATTAATAAGTTGAATGGGTATGGTTAATTATTTTTAAAATGACCCATCAAACTGTCGTCACAACTTACTTGAATGTAGATCTGTCAGTTTCAAGCTGGTGTTTACATCAGTATTAAACGTCAAACGACCTTTGTTAGGTCGATTATCCAAGACCTTGCCTAAGTTTCGTTTCTTTCCACATGTGTCCGTTGTTGTTATGAGAGAAATCATTGGTATTTTTAAGTTTAAAAAAAATATATTTTCATTGATATAGATATTCCATTTATGATTAAACAATACTTTTTTTAAGATATTAAAAAAACATTTTAAAAATAGATTAAAAGCTATAAAGATGACAATATGAACTAAAGAAAAAAAATTAATTCACAAGTATCCAATTCTCTATAGGGAGCCAATGAGAAAAGGGAGATTATTCGAATATTAAAATAGAAAGAGCGAGAACGGCGCTTGCTGATGATGATGAGAATGGCACAAGTAAAAATATAAAATGAGAAAAGGAATGGAGAGAGAGAGAGAAGAAAAAGAAAGCTATAGGTATTTTCCACGTCCGCGATAGGGCAGAGAGAATAAATGGTTTTAAAAACTCAGAACATGTTCAGTACCTAGACTATATCCGAAAAAAAAATTAAAATCAAATCAAACCCTTCACGTAAAAATATAATTTTTACAAAGTAGACAGATAAAAGCATTCACCCAAGACCATCTTTATAGAAATCTTTGCTTCATTAATTGTCGTAATGTTGTTCGATCACTCTTTGTCCTGCATTGTTGTGTCGGTCTGTGCAAATACCAATCCGTCAACCCCTCTAGGGTAGGGTAGCAGCACATTGCGCTTATACTACTTACGTGCTACATAATGAAAATAATATGACTCCAGTTAATTGGGCTATTTCTAGAAAACAAAGAAAAAAATCCCCTTGGCAATACATCATATGTAGACCATATCTAGAGGGATTTTACTTTACATTTACTGTACTTGAAAAACAACTGAGGCAACCCGGAAAATCAATGGAATGATACCAGCAGCAAGCAAACAAAAGATTTTTATCAACAATTTACAAAATGCACACGGATCAAGACAATCGAGAAAAGGTAAAAAAAAAGAAAAAAAAGAAGAGACTTTTTTTCAAGTTAAAAAATGAAAAAAAAAGTTTACAGCAATACTCAGCGTGGCAGAAATCAAAACGAGTTGAATATCCACAAGTCATAATAGTTAACCCTCTCTGCCCATTTCCTTCCCAGTGTTTAAACACATCGTTACAGGAGGCACCAACAGGCTGGAAGTCACCTTTCAGCTTCGTTATCGGGCACTCGTTGACAAGTGTTATCTGCGGGTCCCTCTTGCAATGCGGGCACATGAAGAAGCCAATTCTCCCTCATTTGCGTCTGGTCGCTCTCGCCAAGAAGGCGAATAGAGCCGCCATGGCCGCAGCCTCACACTTAGATCCCAAACGCACATCGCCGGGGACCACGAGCAAAGCAAACAGGTGACCCGCGACGTCCACACCACAGCCCATTGTGTCACCACGCACATTTTTTAAATACGAATGCAAGGACGGTTGAGGCCCTCGGAAGGCCGTACCGCGGCGCGCACGTCTGCCGTGTTCGCGGTGCCCAATGGCGCTGCATTCATTAACCCTTTCTTCACTGCGAGGTCAGATTGAAGCCCAACTGAATTATATGCAAAATCTTAAAAATGTACGTGTTCTTATACCAGATAAATCAGGTTTCAGTGAACTGACATATGCCAAAAGCCTGATTTCACTGAAATATGATTTATCTGGTATAAGAACAGACAAGTTTTGAAAATTTTGGTGGCATTAGCAGTGAAAGGGTTAAGAAGGTGGGTGACCGCCACGGGGCAGTTGCTTTCAGGCCTTCCACTTCCACACCGGTGCCCGATCCGGTTTTCAGGTTTCGATTTCGGGCAGCCTCCTCGAACTCTACTCACTAGTCAGAACAGTACATTTGCTATATTGTTTTGCATGGATGTATACGTACATACACATACATGAAGCAGCCAATCTAAGTCAAAAGTCGTCGTCGGCGAAAACAGGTGAAGAAGTACAAACTTTTTTTCTTGGACAATTTTGTTATCAATTACCTTGGCGGCTATTTTTTATTCTTGTACATATATTATCATTTATTATGGCCCGAGAAGAACCATGATTTCACAGCCATCGGGTGAGCAAAAGTATTTATTTTATAGTATAAATAAATAGAAATAAGTAGATAGATGATTCAACAGATAGATAGATACTGTAGATAAATAGAGAGAGAGAGAGAGAGGGGAGAGAGAGAGGGGAGAGAGAGAGAGAGAGAGAGAGAGAGAGAGAGATGTTTGTTTGTTTATTGAGAGTCTTAGGGCGCTTGCAACTGCTATGGTCATAAACGCCCAGAGGTAACTAAGATGATAGTGATAGGCTAGTTAAAAGAATAGCCAGACTTTGATCCTGCCCGGGACGTTTCACAGAGAGATAATTTAAGGGTATAAAAAGGTGACAAAAAGGTGATTTATAGAAACAAATATCACCTCTCACAATCACAAAGCAGGACACGTAAACAGATGATGACCACCACCCACATCACATACTATTATGGTCCAGGAAGACCCATGATATTCTACCGCCCTTTGTACAAAAGTACTCCGTCCTAGATAGCAAGTGACCCTGTAGTTAGGTACCACAGTGTAAGAGATGGGGAGGGGGGGGGGGGTGGGGGTGACCATAAGTGTGTCAGGATGACAAGCAGGACCAAGACTGAGCTAACAGATAACAAAACAGCTGTGTGTGTATATGCTTGTTATGGAAGCACTGGTAAAAGTAAGATGATAGATAAAGCCAAAAGATAAGAAACAGAAGTAGTGCCCACCAGAGGCGCCCGCCAACCGCCCACAGAGAGAGAGAGAGAGAGAGAGAGAGAGAGAGAGAGAGAGAGAGAGAGAGAGAGAGAGAGAGAGAGAACAAGTAAATACTAATATACAATATGTGAAAAAACTCCCAAAAACGAGCTTTTATACAGCGTAATATCCACAAATATGCTCAAAGGGGTCCCTGACTGACAGACAGCAACAATACACATGCTGCCTATTATTAGACGCTTGTATATTTATCATATTCTGACAAGGACAACACTGATCGTCGCCCGGTACTCACTTTACACCTAAGCACGGTGAGAAAATGTGAGTAAAGAGCCCTTTCCAAGGACTCAACCTTTCACAGACAGAAGACGGATTCCAACCAGGGACCTTTCAGTCACAAGGCCACACTCTGACACAATTACTCAGTTATTGTTACCACAAACACAAAGTTATGAAAAAAGACATCCAAAGAAGGAAATCAAGAAAACAATCGCCACAAGCATGATGCATTGTTTTATGGAAAGATTTAATTGTCAATAGTCAAAATCATAATGCATTGCCTTTTTATACATAAAACACTTGGCTCGTTAATGATATATTACCATATAAAACACTAATTTTGTAATAAATGGTGATAGATAATCATAAAATAAAAAGTATGTTAGGTTTTTTCTTGATGATACAAAATAAATACAGTTAAACTAAAAAAACCCAAAACGGTTACATTCAGCCAAGCAGGCAACAACAACTCAGGTGTCTAGACTACTAGTTACATGTACTAGAATAGAATTAGAAAACACTACATCTTTGCCAGATAAATGAAGGATTTTCATTTGCTTCAAAGGGTTATGTAATAGTAAATCCATTCATTTCTTAAACAGATACAGGTACATGATTTTAATTCGACAGACTATTGTTGCAAAGCTGACACTTCAAACCAATTCCGCTTATAGTCTGTTCAATTATTGCAAAATACATTGAATTAGAGGGTGGTGATACGAACACATGTAGATTGGCAGCACTGACACTTAAGGATTGTCAGAGGCCTTGAAGAGTCTTTGTTTTTTTGTTGAGTTTAAGGGCGCTTAGTGCCAATGGCAAGGAAGATGATAGATTATGCCAAGGAAGTTTAACAGAGGCTTGAAGAGTCTAAGTAAGTCTAAAAAATTGTAAGATAGATTGAAGGAGAATTCTACAATCCTTTGATTTTTTTCTGTCACTTTCTGAGTAATAAAGCAGCGGAAGTGAGGATTACTGGTACTGACTAACACAAACATTCATTGTGGATTGTTAATAAAAGTTGGAAACTTAAAAAAAAAAAAAGACCACAGACAAATATAGATTTGAAATTATCACAAAAAACATATTAATTAATTTCTTTCTTATTCACACTTCCAGTATATAAGTACCAAGAGTAAGTCTTGTCATTCTTAACAGTATCATAAAAAGTGGCAGCTGACCTAAATAACCTCAATGAACCTAAAGAACTGATATGATAGTCATTTGTTACCAGTCCCTAAACTTAAAAAGGAAGAGAGAAACAACAGATATTGATTAAGAAGAGGCTTCACATTTTTAGTTGTATCTATATGAACACATAAAAACTTATTTGATACACACTGATGAAAAAGGCCGGGGGAAATAGCAATGTGTTGATAAATGGTTTGATAATAATAGTATATAAGGTAATTGGTTAAAGAAAGCAATTTGAGTTTAAACTTTTAGCTGACAACCAAATTGTTTCTTTTGCAAGTGAAAAACCAAAAAAGGGGGAGGGCAATACTCCGAATTTGGGGAGCAGACATTTAAATGTAAATGCAGTCAACATGAAATAAAAAGAAAATTCACTATAAGTATAGAGTATGGGGGTAAGGGACATTCACAGAGAGACAAAGGGACATTGTTTGTCTGTTTCGAGTTTTAGGGTTATATCAGTGGTGAGGGGTAAGTAAAACAATAGGTTCCCATACCATAGCTAAAGGACAAGCCAGAATTTGACCCTGTCAGAGACATGCGTATCTAAAAGTGGTTTATTTTTGTAAGCACCTATAGACTTTAATATAAAAGAGATTTTGAAGTTGATGGCTAAAAAAATTTGTCTTGATCTCACTTAGTTTCTAAGATATTAAAATCAATCAAACAAATAAATAGCTACCTGTATATAGGCTTTTTACCTTTTCTTTGCGTCTAAAGCCAGTTCCTGTTTTTAATATTTTCATGTTCATTTGTTTCACAGTTGCCAGATGGAATGTATTTACAAAAGTGACCGTTCACATTTCATTTATAGATCAAATTGTTTCTTTTAGTTAAAGTATCATTATTTCAATACTATTAATACAACCATCAGTGTCATAAACTTGAAGCATCAAATACACAATTGTATAAAAATATAGATTGATCTATAAGCTATGAAAATGATTCAGTTGCTACTTTTACTTCTGGGCACAATGTAAATTATCTTCAGTATAAGAAGCAAACGGAAATAAAGAAAATGCATTTTTTTTCTGTGGAAATAAAAAAACCCCCATATAGTCTTGAATTTCAAAATTGGTGACAAAGAAATGATTTTCATGAAAAAAACAACCTCTTACAATCAAAAAGGAGAAAAAGACAATTAAACAGCTGATGGCAGCCACCATCATGCATTATGGTCCAGGGATGCCCAGGTTACTCTACCACCCTTTGTGTACAAAAGTATACGAACTGTCATAAGTCACTGGGTTTTGCTTTTGCTCCGAGTAACTGGGGACTTGATACATCTTCATTTTCATTACATAAATAACTGAGTATGCAATGATCTTGAAGTTTTATACATAAAAAGCTGAAAATCTATTTCAACATGAGCCGTTGCATACACAAGCAAAACCCCTGCACCCCTTCCCACAAATATTTTCATTGTCATTGAGCATAAAAAATATGCACCCTATGGCTTCCATATGCATCTTTTTGGTGGACTCGAACTCAGTCAATTGGCCTCAAGGACATAGTGGCAAGTTTTTAACACGTGGTAAACATTTTTAATAGATTCTCTCTTTTGCTCATACTTATTCAATTAATGAGAAGATGCCGTTATCTGAAGTGATATGTCAAAATGAATGAAAAAAGTTATTGTTTCTAGGTTTTTTAACTCCTCTCCTATTTAATATAAGGCAAAATTGATGTTCTCCGGTAATGAATTGCATATTCAAATTGAAATAGGAATGGTTAAAATCAGGACAAGAAAAATAAACATGGTGCATCATGTATATAAACTCAAATAATGTGTAGATATGAGGAATAGATAAAAAATCAAGTTATGGCTAAGTAATCAGGTATGAAAAAATGGAGCAGATAGATTAACAGACAGATATCTACAAAGAGAGAAAATTAAAAAGACAGAGAGAGAGAGAGAGAGAGAGATCGAAAAGGAGAGTGAAATATAAATAAACAAAATAAAGATTAACAATGTCATTCTAATATTTGTTTTAACTTAAACAAACAGAAAAAGTCAATAAGAATCTAGAAACAAAGACACAGACATACTATTAGGATCAAAACAATTCACTATGTATGTAAGAAAGATGAGTTACATGAACTATACAATGTGTAAATAAGACACAGCCTTGAAGTCAATGATGCTGTTTCACTGTTTGATTATCTCAATCTGTCCCTTCTGATCAATATCTACATGTCCTTCTCAAAGTTTGAATTTTAATATCAACTTTGCATGAAATCATCTGGGCAGGGAATCCTGGTTGGAATCCTTTCCTTCATATCCATTCGCTTACTCAAAACTTTGTCAGATAAAAAATCATTAGAGATGCTGAGAAACAGTTTAGCAAAATAGAGAGAATAAACAAGCAAATGAGAATGAACAGGGTTATAAAACAAAGTGAGTAGCATTGCCTGTATTTACAAAATGATTAGTTTGTAAATGGTTTGCCCTGTGGTAGTTTTGTTAGGACAACAAGCATACCGAACACACACATAAATATATATATATATATCTATACAAAAGGGTAAACAAAAAATACAATTGTCTCACAAGCAAATATCTCCTATTTAAGTGAAATGAAGGCATTGGGTGAAGTCTGAAAATATTCTTTCTTTGAGTTTTCATTACAAAAACAAGAAAAAAAAATTCACACGCTGTACATTATGGTTTTTGTTGTTTTAAAGTTATAAAAAAAAGTAGTTTTACATGTATATCATCATTGCACTTAAAATACAACAAAACTTGAGGCTTTGTATGAAAGCTGTACACTTTACACGAATAAGGCCCAAAACTTTAACAAGGAACCAGTGGCGAAAGTAATGTTTAAGACCAAAGAAGACAGTGCAATTAAGATGAAATATTGTGTTCCTTGCCTAAACATTAAAAATAGGTTTATATAAAAAAAAAAAAGTCAAACAAATATGCCAGGCCCCCGTCACCCCACCCACCTATTAAACAATTTCAAAATTATTTAAAAGAATATAAATGGGAGCTTGCAGATTCAAAATAGCAATGACAATGATAACAATTAATATGTTATTTAGATGATGATGAAGGCTGACAATGACTATGATGATAGTAATAATAATACTCAAATGATAGAAAACAAAAAATATGAAAAGCACAGGTACCTTTGAGCATTGCATCAAATGATATGACTGATACATCAGCTTGAAAGCCGAGTTAAAATCTACAAATACAAAGGTGGCATAACTATTATACCTCTGTCTTAACATAACCTTCACGTCTCAAACTTTTCACAACAAAACGAGATCATAGGTATTTCAGTATTATTGAGACTGATCCGCTACTACAGGAAAAAAATAATTCAACACAAGATTACATTGAATAATGTATGTAAAACAACCACACATATTATCTGAAATTTCCTCTGTACACATAACACAATTACAGAAAGGTTGGGGGAATACATTGAAGAATAACTCAGTGAAGATGGATTCAGTGTTAATTAAGTCTGTTCAAGGCAACATTGAATTCATTGGATGAGTATTTTGATATGATTAATGGGCAAATGCATAATCAGGCGGCATGCAGAAACAGGCACATGAACTTGTGCTATTGGTACACTTCCTATTTTTCTACTTCAACAATGTTTAAACAAAATCATTGTCATTTTATTTGCCCAGAGTAGCCGTTGAAAAAAAATTGTTAATAAAAAAAAAAAGAAAAACTGGTAGTGTACACAATTTTCTTCCACCATATCAAAGAAATACATCAAATTTCAATCTAAAAAGTAAAGGCCATCATTAGACACAAGTATGTCAAAATGAAATGGTATCATGTAAATTTAAAAGCAGGTTAAAAAGAAAATACCTTACCAAACATGTTAGAAAAAAAACAATAACAAAAGTGACCCCCCTCCCCCACAATCCTTCCATGAACACAAAAGAGAAAAAAAAATATGGTAATATTTATGATAAGTAGAACTAATATTCCAACAAATCACAACCGTATACTTTGAAATTAGTTTTACTACACCGAAGAGTGATCTCAAGTTAAATGTTTCATACCATTCCTTAATCACAAAGTTAATAATATCGTAACCTTTTCTTTCTTTTAAAAATTGGCAAAATGGAGAATGAAATCCAATTCACTTCCCATTAGCAACATTTTTTACAATGACACAAACCACAGCAAATATTCTATCTAGATAAATGTTTTTGGGAATTTGAGCAAGAGTTTAAAAAGAATGTTTCCGTAACTTACTACAATTTCTAAGGAATAAAAAAAGTAACATTTGTCCTGAGAGATTCAACTGAATTAAAGAAAAAAAAATATTGAAAAAAAAAAAGTTTCAAGCCAAGTTGGAGTTATTTGTGAATGTTTGATTTACCAAAAGGCAACTTTCTACCAAGATTTAGATATGGGCAGGAACCTTACTATGCTAATAAAAAACTGAAAAACAATAAGACAATTAAAATGATTTAGCACGTCTCTTGATGACTTTTAAAAAGTAAAAATTCTTGGGCAACAAATAATACGACATTGGTACGGAATTTTAAGTCATGTATGTACTTGTAGTGATTGCCAATACACAAAAAAATCATGAAGAATAATACTGTAATTCAACTCCATTTATCTTTATTTTCTGTTTGCATATATTGGCATACAACTTATTTTTTGACAATGATACTGGTGGACAGCAAAGGAAGTAATAAATGACATTTCATTTTTGTTTACAACAAACACAAGCTTTAATTGGATTGTATTTGTATGACACGACACACCAGGTAGGTGGTACATGTTAATGAAGAAAGAATGAGAGGGAGACAAGAAAGAGAAAGAGAAAAGTTGTCATGAAAAGAAATGGTCATTTGCAGATGGAAAGATTCTGTGTGAATCTGAAGCAGCAGAGCAATCTAGTCTTGATGGCACATGAAAAATTTGCAAGAATGAACAAAGATATCTCAGAGGCAATCAACCTTTTAAAACCATTTTACATGTCAAATCTCCATGCATTGCTTGCTCATGGACAAATGTGTTTGAATAAAAGCAAACATTAATTGAGAAAGACATCTCTATATAACAGAAATTGAAACCAAAATCCAAACAGTCATGATCAAATACACTCCAGCACAATTTGCAGTCAGTTTCACAGGAACAGGGTAATAATAAGTGATACAGAAGACAAGGTTTGTTAATATAAAAAGTATTTAAGTCTAAGTCTGTTAAGGGTGTGTGCTTTCCCATGACCTGTTTTTCATCTGCAGCAACAAAACAATGAGAAACATAAAAGATATGCCAGGAATAAAGGTCAATGGACCATTGTAAACATCACTACCTATGACTGGCTACAAATGGAGAAATGTTGAATGAGACATAAGATATCCCTGCAGCCAAACATAACCAACCACAGAGTCAGGAGAGACACTTTGAATCAAGACAAAAGCAAGATGGTGATCAGCCCACTATGCTGAGTCTTTGGTAGCATTAAGAAACAAGAAATTTTTCGACTGGCATCTTTAAATAAGCTACACAATTTTCTATGGTCTCTGTGTTAGCTTTTCATTAAAAATCATTGAGAAGTTGCCACAAATAGGACTTAAGACTTTCAATAAACGATAAAATATCTTGAGGAAGAGAGAATAACCCCATTATAATATTTGTTGAATGAGTCAAAGATATGGTTAATGACTTTGCCTATTTCCTTTCGACAGTTTATCTCTGAGGACATTTTGTTGCAACAAAAAGAACAATTAATCAACGTTTCTTTTAAGAACTACTGTACAGTAAATAAAAACAATTATTAAAAAATCACTGGATATCCCTGTTGAAGCTTTGAGTAGGGATGTTTGGAGTTTTCCATTCTTAATTCCAAGACAAGATAAACATAGTGAATGAATGGATTTGAAATGACAAACATGATACAATTAGTCTGGTCAGCTGTATTAATATCAGTTACATTCAAACATCACTTATCACTTTTAAAAAAAGGGTCAGTTAAGTACATACATAATGTAAGCATGAAGAATGGTTTCAGATGTACAAGAAGGAGTTAAATAGTCATAAATTAAGCTAGTCTGTTTCCCTGTAACTTGGTTCCTTTGACACATTGTAGTCATCAAAGTACACAAATAAATGTTCAAAAGTTGGTCTTTGTTCGGGCATTTCATGCCAGCACTCTTTCATTTTTGAATACACTTCTTCGGGCGTGTCATTGGGCCGTTCCATTCGATAGCCCCGCTCGACCTGTTCTAAGACTGTCTTATTATCCATACCTGAAAAAGATGGGATTTAAAAGTTTTACTCTCTCACATGGTTCAAATATAATTCATTTAATGCACGTAGAGGTCGAAATTTGAAAAAGATTCTACTGCTATCAGAGTAAAAATTTGTGTTTGATTACATCTTTGATTTTTCCTTTTCATCACATGTTTTTTTCCTGTTTTTCAAAAAATAAAGACAAATTTAATTATTTTTGAAAAAATGGAGGATTCTTTTTATTTGAACCAGCACTACTTGTAGACTTTGTTGGTTATTTATATTTATTTCAGAGCGTAACTGAATGAGATTAAACAAGATACAATAAGGTGAAACAAAGGGAGTGGTTAACAGGCCAGTATTGTGGGACAAAGACAATGGGACGAAACGTTGCTTTTTGGTTTGTCTTGCTTTGTCTTTGTCCCACAATACTGGCCTGTTAACCACTCCCTTTGTTTCACCTTTGATACCCACTACCCTAGCATAATTTAATGCCTATTTCCCGAACTCTCAGGCTACAATCATGTTTAAATAAAACAGATGAAGAGATTGATAGGCTAAGAGTGACAAAGACAAAGTCCTTGGCCAATCAAGCACTCCCTCTATTCTAGTCAATTTATCATACAAGCTAAGCATTCCCCTAACACATACCATTTGACAATGGTGTTAAATTGACAACTACTTACCAGGATATGGGAGGCGGCCCCAGGTCATGAGTTCATACAGCAATATACCATAGGACCAGACATCTGACTTTACAGAGAACCTTTGCCTTATTGCTGCTTCTGGTGCAGTCCATTTAATAGGAAATCTTGCCCCTGCAAGAAAATAGGTGGATATGGATAATCATATTTTCATATTATTCATTAAAAAAATCCTATCATTTTATGAGAGAGAGATAAAAAATACTTCAAACATTTAATAAAAAACCCATAATTCAAGAGATAATTATCAGTCAAGTTAATTGGCAAGGAAAATTATAGATAATATAAAGCAAAATTTATTAATTAAAAAAAAAAATTACCTTTGGGATTGTACACTTCACTATCCATTACTCTGGCCAAGCCAAAGTCAGCAACTTTCACAATATTGTTTTCTGTGACCAGAATGTTACGAGCCGCCAAGTCTCGATGGATGAAATTCTGAGCCTCCAAGTATGCCATGCCTTCAGCAACCTAAAAATTCAAACGATAAATCATTCTCAAAATGTGATAAATAGGAATAAGCAATATATTCATTATAATGAAATGTTGATGATGCTGATTTTTATTTAATGGTAAATTGGTTTGGTTAAAAAAGAATAAAATGTGCCATTCATAGAGAAATCCTTATGCATTTGTACACGCACACACACACACACACACATTAAAAAAAACCAAAAAACCAATCATACACAAATAAAAAATTATATTTTGCTATACCACTGTTTTATGAAAAGCTAGGTTACAATCTCATCACCTGTGCTGCCATATATATAAGATCGTTCATCTGGAGGTAGTATTTGG
>JAUEKZ010215319.1:0-10106 GCA_031471865.1 Melibe leonina
CCCCATACCCATCCCTCAACCCCTCACCCCCCCCCCCCCCCACACCACACAGCGAATCTTAACCCTTTTATTGCTAAGGACAGCAAAATCTTCAAAATGTGACTGTTCTTATATTAGATAAATATGTCAATTCACTGAAATCTGATGTATCTGGTATAAGAACAGGCAAATCTTGAAGTTTTTGGTGTCCAACGCATTGAAAAGGGTTAACCCTTTAACAGCGAGGTCTGATTCTAACCTAACTGAAATGTGCAAAATCTTGAAAATGTTCGTGTTCTTATGAGAATAGGCGTCGTGAACATTTTGGTGTCTTTCGCAGGGAAAGGGTTAAGTTAAGCCCCAGACATTCCCATTCCCATTCCCCACCACACCCCCTTTCCCCACCACACCCCCTTTCCCCACCACACCCCCATTCCCCACCACACCCCCTTTCCCAACCACGCCCCCTTTCCCCACCACACCCCTTTTCCCAACCACACCCCCTTTCCCCACCACACCCTCTTTCCCCACCACACCCCCTTTCCCCCTTACCTGCCTGCCTGCCTGCCCGCCTACGGCAAAGCATTTCGTCCCCATTAAACTGGTCAATAAATAGAATCAACGATGTAAAGGGTAGCACTCATACATACTCTACACGCTGCAATAAAACCCTGGGATAGAATAGGTCGGAAGAAAGAGAGAGAGAGGGGTGGGAGAGATGGGGGGGGGAGCGAGAAAGAGGTAGAGAGAGAGAGAGAAGGAGGGGAGAGGGGCAGGGAGTGTGAGAGAGAGGGGGGACGGAGAGAGAGAGGGGGAAGGCGAGAGAGAGGGAGAGAGAGAGGGAGGGAGTGAGAGAGAAAGGGAGGGAGGGAGTGAGAGAGAGAGGGGGAGGGAGTGAGAGAGAGAGAGAGGGAGAGAGAGAAAGGGACGGGGTTCTGCTGGTTTGCACATAATCCAATTTACAGACGTGCTCAGACTAGAATCACGAAGTCTGCTGAATGTCATATGATCATGTTTTGCATATTCATTCCCTCTTGTGACTATAAATTGTTTCATTGTTGAAAATAGTCAGTAAAAGTTGGCAGTCACAATCTTGTGTATTTATTATTTATAGCTATTAGAAAGAAAGCTATTTTCCTTTTACAGAAAGGGTTTTTTTCTTTTCTTCTCCGCCAAACATAAATTTTATATTATCTTTCCCCATAACTGTTTTTTAATGCTTAAGATGATGATTTTTTGTTTTGCTGGTGATTGTATGTTTTCAATATTTGTCTAGTTTTTACTTGTTTTTTTTTGGGGGGGGGGTTCGTTTTATTTTTACTGACCGCTGTAACTGTAAATCCCTTTTACTTCAGTCAACTATAATGAGGAGGGTTTAACCCTTTCACAGCGAGGACCGATTCTAACGAAACTGAAATATGCAATACCTTTAAAATGTATGTGTTCTTATACCAGATTAATCATAATATTATGTCCATTCACTGAAATCTGATGTATCTGGTATAAGAAGAGGCGAATGTTAAAGATGTTGGGGTCCTCAGCATTGAAAAGGATAATGCAGTGACTTGGTGGGAATTTCAATATTTTCGTAAGCCTCCCGTTTATCTCTGTGTGGCAGCACGCCAATTTGTCTAAAGATAGAGTCTTTGATAATATCACTTAAGTTCTACTGTAATTTGTCATTAGCGTTGTTGTTGATAAGCAAAAACCAAACCCCTGCCTTGTCTTGTCTTATTATGTTTTCTGTCCAAATTTCTGCAGCTAGGTTTATTTAAAAGATAATAATAATAATATACTGATTTTTATTATGCTTTGAACCGAACGAAGAGAGTCTTAGAATGTCTCATTAGCGTGGATATGGTGCAGGGTTTCATGGTAACAGTGGTGTAGGTTATTAATACTTTTTTTTTTTTCAAACCACTTTCAAAGTTGTTGTGAATGCGAATCAAGAAGAAGCCTAGTGGCTGTCCGTATGTAGGTTATGTTGTTAAATAGTCTCATAATGGTGCTGAGAAGGAAGAAAGAAAGAATTCGCGTTGCCTCTGTCAATGTTAGAATGATTTAGGAATGCTTTTCATTTTTACATTCATTTCCTCTCAATATTATGTTCCCCTTTTCAGTTTATACTGAAGCAGTGGAAGACCGGCAAGTGACACACGACACGACACACACACACACACAACACACACACACACAACACACACACGACACACACACACACTGTCACAGGTCGAGGGGTATACTGCTGGGTAGGTAGGTAGGCAGATCAACCCACATTCTAGACTTACACACACATATATATATATATACACACACACACATCCCCTCACACATTCAAACGCCCGCACACACACACACACACACACACACACACACACACACACACACACACACCCTGTCTTTCACGAAGATATTATTTTGAATATTGGGCCTTTTTGGGGCTCTCTATTTACTTACCAAATTTTACACAAATACGCCAAAGCAAACTTGTCTCTGGCTTTCCTTACAGTAATCTAGATCTAGACGCCCTGTTTGTTTGGGTTTTTTTGTTGTTGTTGTTGTTGGTTTTTTTTCTCCTGGTACGGTGTGGTGCCCTGTCCATTGCCATATTCTGATTTCCCTGTTCCACTGATTTCCCTTAATATTTCAATGGAGCGACGACTGGCTAGATATTTGCAGTTCCGATTGAAAAATAATAATAATAGTGACAAGGGCATGGAGAGGGGGGGGGAAGGATGTCGAAATAATATACTGCCGTCTGTGGATTCGAACCCGGCACTTGCCACGGAACCCATCGCCTGGCCGCCAGTACAAGACAGTGCGCGTACCCCCCCCCCCCCACCCTTTATTACCGCATACAGATACAGTCTAGACCGTGGTCGTATATGATACGATAGATCATTATCCAAGGCCTAGCTCCAGGAGGGCAAGACTGTCTCTGTCTGTTCAGGAATGCCTTGAACATGAATCCTTGTTTGCGTGCGCGCAGTGCGCAGTGTCTTGTGTAGATCTATGTAATGTTTCATGTAATGCAATAGTAGATTCGTACGGCATTCATGTAGTGTACACGATGTGGGTGTGTGCGGTGGGGGGAGGGGTGTGGGTGGGGTGGGGGGAGGGGTGTGGGTGGAGGAGGGTGTGTGTGTGTGTGTGCAATATGGATGTGTGTCGGTGTGTGTGTGGTTGGATGTGTGTGCAATATGGATGTGTGTCGGTGTGTGAGCTAAGTGAGCCGTACCGAGCCGCTTCACTAACGTCTTGAACTCTTTGAAAGAATTCCATTGAATTGACTGTAGTCTCATTATCTATATATCTCTCTATCTATCCGTCTGTCTGTCTGTCTATCTGTCTATCTATGTCTATCTATCTATATATCTCTCTCTGTCTGTCTATCTATCTATCTATCCCTCTATCTGTCTATCTATCTATCTATCTATCTATCTATTTATCTATACATCTATCTGTCTATCTATCTATCTCCTCTGTGTGTGTGCATGTGTATGTATATGTACGTAGGTGTGTGTATATGTGTGTGTACGTGTGTGTGTATGTGTACCTGTGTATGTGTGTACGTATATACATGTGTGTTTCAGCCATTGCTGTAATGTAATGCGTCATAGTATGAAGTGAAGTGTGTCATATTTTCTACCGTACGCAACGCAGTTGTATCTTACTTTTCTTATCTTATCTTTGAATTTTTTTCTCCAAATTGTCGTCATTCATACATCTATCACTCTGTCTTTGTGGTGCAGCAGTGCATTTCCACTGCCTCACTCTGATTGGCTGACAGCTGGTTACAACCTTGGGGCCTGGAGGGAGGGAGGGAGGACTGAAGACCGGCTCTGTAGCTGAAATAGTAGAGCGCCCGCCTCGCAATCGGTAGGTCATGGGGTTAGATTCCCTGGACCATGGCGTCATACATAGGACATTAACCCTTTGACTGCGGGGTCTGATTCTATCTAACCCCAACTCCAACTGACATATGCAAAATGTTGAAAATGTACGAGTTCTCATACCAGTTATATCAGATTTCAGTGAATTGACATATGCCAAAAGCCTGAATTTCAGGTTTTTGGTATATGTCAGTTCACTGAAATCTGATTTATCTGATTAAAGGACATAAATTTTCAAGATTTTGCATTTTTCCGTTGGGTTAGATTCAGGCCTCGCTGTGAAAGGGTTATTTGAAATGGCCAATAACCAATCAACGAGGGAAGGAGAAGTAAAGAGGAAAATGTATAATAATGAGATGGGGAGCAAACACTTGGAATCATAGGACATTATCTCTAGTCAGATTATAATTCTTCTTTTTCTTCTTCATCTTCCTCTTCCTCCTTCTTCTTGTTCTTGTTCTTGTTCTTCTTCTTGTTCTTCTTCTTGTTCTTCTTCTTCCTCTTTTTATAATTTTTCTTCTCCCTCTCCTCTTTCTTCTTCTTACGTATTTTTTCCTCTCTCCTCCTCCCCTTTCATCGTCTCCTTTTTAATTTTTTTTTTTTTTAATTTTGTCTTTTCTCATCTTTTCTTCTTTTTTTAAAAATTTTCTATCTTAAACCATGGGAATTAGGTCACAACACGGCGTGTCGTGTCATGCAATGTGTAATCTGCGATTCTAATGTGTGTAATGTGCTCATTCGTGGCATGATATTACATTACATACAGTATTTACACTACCTATGATGTTCCAGTGTGTGGTTTCGTACTTCGTACTTCGTACCGGCTCCCCTTTGCTGTTTTCTGTCCTTTATAATTAAAACCGCCACCACCGCCTTGCTTTTCGCCCCCCCTGCTATTTTCGGCATGGCGTTATCTGATAATAGAATGTACAGGCCACGATGCCGTAGTTTGTTCGGTTCTTACAACAGCTAGCTAACAATAAACAAACTGTTTTGTAAGTGTTTACAAACACGGTGCTGTAATCTCTCTCTTCTCTCTCTCTCTCTCTATGTCTCTCTTCTCTCTCTCTCTTTCTCTCTCTCTGTCGCTCTCTCTCTCTTCTCTCTTTTTCTCTCTCTATCCCTCTCTCTCTCTGTCTCTCTCTCTTTCTCTCTCTTCTCTCTCTCTTTATCCCCCCTCTCTCTCTTTCGCTCTCTCTCTCTCTATCCTATCCCTCTGTCTGTCTCGGTCCCTCCCCCCCCCTCTCTCTCTCTCTATCTCTCTCTATCTCTCTCTCTCTCTCTCTCTCTCTCTCTCTCGATACCTCCCTTCCCATATACCCCCCCCCCCTTTTCCTCTCTCTTAGTGATTTCTTCATAAAGGGCCTAAAAGGGTCAAGAAAGAAATTGGTGGGGGCCAAGAAGTGTGCTTAAAAAGTGCCCATCTGGCAACCTGCTGTGTATCGCGCACGAAATATTGTGTAGTTGCTGGAGTTGACATGGACAGAGACGACCGACACTGAAGACTTGAAGGAAAGGCAAGCTGTGTATGTTATGTCTGCACACTACCACAGGGTTGCCAATTTGTCTTTTTAAAATGGCAAATTCCAGAAATCTGGCTTTTTTTTCAAGGCGACTGGCTTCAATTTTTTGTTTGGCTTTTCCCCTATTTAAACAAAATTAAAAATATCGGCTTTTTTTATAACTAAATAATGCTAGTTTGAAAACCGAATGAGTCACAGAGATCAGTAAGTCAAATTTCTTAATTATTTTAGTCCACAATTTGGCGTCTAAACCTAAACTGACATATAGAGTGAAGCCTTAGGGGACGTACTTTTTTTTGTTTTGTTTTTTTTGTGGGGTTTTTTTGTGTGTTGGTAATGTAAGTGGACAAATCTCGTTACCATTTATTAATCAAGGGTTGTAGTGAAGGGTTGGTAAACATTCCGTGGTAAAAATGCCATAAAAACTGAAATAGCTGGGGTGTAAGACACCATTACGGGCGTTCGGCATTTTTATTGTTTGTTTTGTTTTTTGTTGGGTTTTTTCTCTTTGGTTTTTGGCTTTATTTTTCTCATAGAAAATTTGGCTTTTTTAATTGTTTAGATCTGGCAACCCTGGTATCGTACTGTGTGTGTGCCTGCACGCTGCACAGATTACAGATGGCGACACACACACACAGCTTTGTGTGATGACTATCATTATCTGTCTGGTGTCAGCTCCTCCGTCTCGTTGCCCTGTCGTACTTTGAAGTTTGAAGTGAAGACACATCCCGGGCATGTTCTAGATATAGAATCGTATGGTCTATAATGTGTGTGTGTGTGTGTGTGGTTGTGTGCGTGTGTGTGTGTGTTTGTGTATGTTTGTGGTTGTGGTTGAGTGTATGTGTGTTTGTGTATGTGTGTTTGTGTATGTGTATGTATGTCTGTGTGAGTGTGTGTGTGTGTGTGTAGAACTTTGGGGTGCAACGAACGATTCACGTCCACAGTACAGATAGGCCATGTAGTGGAGATGTGTTGTTGGCCAGTTAAGACTGTTAAAGTAGGTAGCCAAGCTGAGGTCTACAATCACGTCAAAGTGGCCCGCAACCTGTCTCTGTCTCATGGCCTGAGCTTGATGAATCTCCTAGTCTTGCCAGCAGCGCCGTAAACAGGTTTTATCTATTTATTTGGGGCGTCTCTCTCTATCTTATCTCTCCTCTCCTCTCCTCTCTCTCCTCTCTCTCCTCTATCTATCTCTCTATCTTATCTCTCCTCTATCTATCTCTCTCTCTATTTTATCTCTCCTCTCCTCTCTCTCCTCTCTCTCCTCTATCTATCTCTCTATCTTATCTCTCCTCTATCTATCTCTCTCTCTATTTTATCTCTCCTCTCCTCTCTCTCCTCTCTCTCTCCTCTATCTATCTCTCTCTCTATCTTATCTCTCCTCTATCTATCTCTCTCTCTATCTCTCCCCTCTCTCTAGCAGGCAGCTTTTCGGGTAGAATTCAAATGTATGGGTTGTTGTGAAATCGATTCTAATCGCTTTCGTAGAAATAATTAAAAAAGGAAAAAGAAAAGAAAAGAGGTTTAGCCATTACATGACATTTCGTGCTTCACATGTCGCATATAATTATTGGTGGGTGTCAAAATGAATTTCAGGCTTTTGGCATATGTCAGTTCAGTGAAATCTGATTTATCTGGTATAAGAACACGTACATTTTCAACATTTTTCATATAACCGTTGGGTTTGAATCAGACCTCGACGTGAAAGGGTTCGTCTTAAATAAAGGGATTTTTAAAATGTTGTTTACTTTTTTTCTTTTTTTTTTCATTTTACATTCTATATGATTTTGAATGACATTATTGACATACACACTTGCCTGGGCCCCCCCTGATTATACAGCTGTAGACTGCGCGGTATGAATGTAAAGAGGAAGGGGGAGGGGAGGGGGGGACAAACAAGAAAAAAAACACCAAGTTGCAAAACGCCATATTGACATTGACATTTAACATTGTACAAAAACAGGCCCACCAACAGTACAGTTTGTAAGTAGTAATAATCCCCACAAAGGTCAAAATTTTAACTGCCTTTTATGGCGGCAGAATGTCTAACTCTACAAGGGCTCTTGTCCCTGGTGTGAGGAAGGCAGTCAGTCAGTCCGTCCGTCCGTCCGTCCGTCTGTTAGGCTGTATGTCGTAGCACTGGCTGATACAGTTTATTGCCTGGAGACTGTAGAGATAGGTATCGCCTAGTTATTATGGCCTTCTCTAATGGTTTGCAATGATAATGTCGAGGGGGGGGGGGGGAGAGAGAGGGAGGGAGAGAGAGAGAGAGAGCAAAGATGGGGAGGGGGATGGGAGTGGTTGGGATAGGAGATGAGAGAGGTTGAGGAAGAAGATTGGGACAGTTTTGGGGAGGGGGAGGTTGAAGGGGTGTTCGAACTGTATAACATAGCTTGTCTAGCACCACACTTCGTTTAGTGTGAAACTGTTTATTTTTTAAAGAGTGGTATATAGATCGATAGATAGAAGAACATGAATATGAGAGAGGGTGGAGAGAGAGAGACGGTGAGAGGAGAGAGAGAGAGAGAGACGGTGAGAGGAGAGAGAGGAAGGAGATGATGGCCCATTGCGATGCATAATATCTATTATTTTTATGTCCTGAGAAATACAAGGCTATGTCAGCAGCCATATTCTCACCCCCCGCATTGTTGAAGTGGATACGTAGGACAGACTGAATGAGTTCGGACCCGTCGTCGACACATTCGATCTTATATCTACGCAGTACGCAGTACACAGGGCCCGTTTTTATGAGGTGTCTGTCTCCTGTTCTACACTCGACACTCCGGGATCCGGGATCGGTGCGACAGAACAGATAGATAGAATATACTCCGGGATCCGGGATCGGTGCGACAGAACAGATAGATAGAATATACTCCGGGTTCCGGGATCGGTGCGACAGAACAGATAGATACAATATATTATGTCAGCTTCCTCGCGACCGCTGATAGATCTAGATCGTCCTTCTCGGAACTCGTATGTCGATGAATCCGACACTGGTCGTTTCATTAAAAAAGAAAAAAAAACGTTATTTAAAATCGGCGTTTTAGCAGCTGAACCGCCTCCTCTCCAAGCGCTCGACACAATGGGAACAGTGGTGAGACAAGTGGGCCCGGTGTCACTATACTGTCACCGAGTGAGATATTCGACGGCTTCAAAATCCATTATGGATCTGCCTCCGTCGTAAATCCTATGATGCAGAGTGGAATCAATGAATCACAAGTTAATGCTGCTTGAAACGTATTCCTAAACTTTGGGGAGTCGAAAATTTAACACTTTCACAGCGAGGTCTGATTCTAACCCCATTGAAGTATATGCAAAATCTTGAAAAGATGTACGTGTTCTTATACCAGATAAGTCAGATTCCATTGAACTGAAATATTATACCAGAAGTCTGTAGTTTCAAAGTTTCAGGCTTTTGGCATATGTCAGTTCACTGAAATCTCATTGATCTGGAATAAGAACAGGCAGGTGTTGGCGATTTTGGTGTCCTTAGCAGTGAAAGGGTTAAGACCGCTCCCCTCGTTCTTGTCCCGCATTTTTAAAAGATATTTTTAGCCTAGAACTTCGTAATAACGTACACTGCTATTTCAACATAGGCCCCGTTTTCTTTTCTCTTCTGTTTGCCAGTTTGAATACTCCGTAGCTGCTGTTGACATCTCCAAGCCTGCCGTGGAATGTAATCCTTAGTGCAAATAATGCAGGATATTAACCCTTTCACAGCCAGGTCTGATTCCTAACGTAACCCAACTGAAATATGCAAAATCTTGAAAATCAGATTTTAGTGAACTGACATATTATGCCAAAAGCCACTGAATTCTGATTTATTTTGGTATAAGAACAGGCAAATCTTGAAAAGTTTTGGTGTCCTTCGCAGTGAAAGGGTTAACCTACATCTTGTTTTTGATGTCAATAGTATTCGTTCCATCCAGAGAGAGATCTATCGAGATCAAGATAATGTTATGGGGATCTTCTATAACAATGTTACACAGATAACCATTGTGTCATGAGATATGTCAGATAAAAATTAAACATAATGAAAAGCTTGGATTACCCACTCATTCAGGCATATCTCTGGGATGAGGGGGGGGGGGGGTGAAGAGGGATAGGAAGAGATAGGGAGAGAGTGAATCATTGCCTCATGCTCGGAGATTTGCATACATTTATTTAGATACCCGTCTATGATTTAAAAATTATCTTGTCCTCTGTTGCTTTTGCATATATCTCGATGTCGTTGTAAGGTGTGTGTCAGTGTCAGAGACAAGTATGACGCAATTCGTGTATATCATTATCATTATTCCCTTCCTGCCCCTTCTTGTCGCTACAGGTCGATTTAGACATTGAAGAAAGTTGCATGTAAAACATCTTACGCAGCAATCAGTGCCAAAACTGGTTGGCCCAGTGTCAGTATACTGTGAGACTGGGTGAGAGATTCGAATGAGCTCTCCTTTTATTCCTGTGGGGCAGCTCGTTAACTTGGTGATGGCTAAATGGTTAGCTCGCTGTCTCATGCTGCCGGCCAGTCGATGGGTGCCGTAGCTGGGTCCAGGGTTCGATCCCCACTCTATGGTCAACCCAATTTTAATTGTTTCTACTTTCTTTGGGTTTTTTTCTCGTTTCTGCATTGCATATTATCTCAAGTTAACTCATTTCTTGGGATTTCCAGTGCGTGGGGGGGGGGGGGGGGGGGGGGGGGGGGGGGGGGGGGGGGGGG
>JAUEKZ010215352.1:0-10105 GCA_031471865.1 Melibe leonina
TTTTGCTGCTTCATCAGTACCGTTAGTTCAAGGCTTTTGCTGCTTCATCAGTACCTTTAGTGACTGTTTCCAAATGATTTAGGTATTAGAATTGTTTTAGATTGCTAAAATGTGGCGGGAAAATGCGCTTAAAAGTCTCTTTCCAGTAACCCCCGGGATTCCGTGGGGGGAAGGTGAACGTTCTCGCTCGCCTCTCCCCATGGGGGCGAACGACCGCCTTACAGCGACCGTACCAGGTCTCCCATCCTGGTTTTCGAACCGTCCTCGTGGCGATCCGGGAATAAGCCAACCCAATTAAGCCCCGGAGGATGCCGTGGTGACGAGCAGGCGCTTGCGCTCGCTCTAACCTATGGGGCAGGCGGCTGCCTAAAAACGGCCGTCCCATTAACCGGATGGGCTATTGGCTTCAATCGTACGAAACTACTTTCCAGTAAGGAGTTATTGTAAAAAATGTACCATTTTCGCTTGTCTGGTCCATAAATGAAGGAAGATTGGTTCATTAATTACGGCCATGGGCTAGAGCGGCAGATATATAGACACAAATTTCACCACAGTAAGCACAAAACCACGAAATTGAGCATAACATCACACTCGCACAGAATCAGGAGTGAAACCCTACTTTACCTAATTCTAAAGTGACCGCTTGTCCGGTCTATGGGCATAAAGTTGATTGGTTCATTATTATTATTATTGCGCCAAATTGACCTAATAAACGTGCCACCCCTAGATAACTCAGCCAAATTGACCTAATTTTACCAAATATGGTCAAAGTTGACATAATTAATGCAAAATAACTCCTAAATTAAAATCGACCCCCAAATAGTTTTAATATATTCGTGTTCAGCGTCAAAAAGTACATTAAATAACATATTCTAAATATCAAATTTCAGCCATGTGCTGGCATCGAACATATACCCTAGACTAGATGATCTAGGTCTCTAGATTTTGACACAAGATATCTTGAATGACTCTATCAGAAAAATGTTGTTGATCTTGTTGGTTTTTTTCCAGGTTCAGCACTTTGAAAAACTGTCATGGCGTTGTATGAAGCAAAAGAGAAGATCTTTCAGCTTGAAAATGCCATCCAGAAACTGGATTCAATTAAGAAACATTTAAATCAAAATATCAAAGATGTAAGTATCTATTACACATCATGTCTATCCTTTTCTTTATGGCAGATGTTATTCATGGACAAATAAGTTATGCATTATTCGCCTACATGGAAGATCTTTGCTAAATCACAGTTGGTGTAAATTTTCCGGTACTCTGGGGCATTTTCTGTCATTGTTTTATTAATTTTTATGCAATTTTCACCGATCTCGCACTCTGGGCACCATTTAATGCTTGAAGAGTCATTTTAAATCACAAATTTAATAGAAAAACCCTTGGAATTTCTGGATGGTTTTAGTTTCATGAGCTAGTCTAATGTTAAGACTTCTCTTTCTTACAATTTCGAACGGTTTTTGTCTTGACCTAGTTTTAGGTGATTCAAAGAACAAAACACAGTTTTTCTATAAATAAGACTCCTATATAAATCTTATATTTTTCATCCCCCTGAACAAGAACAAGAAGATGTTCCTCCCCAATTTCCCTTTTAACCTTGTCTGTAGTCAATAACAAGCACTTCTTGAAAACGTTAGACTGTTGTGGAGAATTAAAGAAGAAATTGATTATTTTAGTGTCAGAATCCACCCAAAGTTCTGCCATTGCCACTATGTGGTGGCAAGGTACTTTTGTAAAAGGTGAGATGTGATGGAAAAATGTTAACTTCTAGGAGCAATAGAGACAATTGACAAAGAAAGATTGATAGACATGATATTTTTTGTTTGTTTCTTATTTAGAGTTTTAGTGTGCTTTCAACTGCTAATATTGAAGAGACAGAGTGGGAGGACTATAGAAAAATAGACAGATATCTCAATTGGCTCTATAAGCAAACAGCAATGGCGACAAGCAGTAAAAGAAATTTCAAAAGTTGAACTTAAATTTGTCAGAGAAGTAAAATTTTGTTTCTGGCTTTAGGGGTGAATAATATTTTTATTATGATATTGATAAATATATTATAATAATTGATAAAATAATCACTTCACTTCCATTTATACATCAATCATACAAGTTAATGTATTGTAATTGTATGGCTCCTTGTTGAACAAATTTGCTTGATTTTTTATGAAACCTTGAATATGGCAGTCCTTTCTATCTGAATGACATGCACTTGAATATTTACATCTGAAAGAAATATAAGTTCTCTTGACAAAATTATTCTTCTGAGACTTGAAATGGCATACACAATTGTTCAAAAATCATTTACTTTTTCGGTGCCCATTTTGGAACTCTTTATCATTAAAACATGTCAGGTGTCAAGGGACATTGGCTACTTTCATGTCACAACTTTTTACTTCTTGAATTAACTTTTTAGTGAATTATGCATCTTATTACAAGTTATAAATGTATTTTATGTTTTTAAAGGGCTAAAGCGCTATAAAAGTTCCGTCTATTATGTTTATTGTGATACAGGGGCTCGTGATTGAGAAATGGCACTGTATTTTAAACAAGAAAATCACTTTGAAATTAATATGATGTCTTTAGTTCATTGGTGTTCAGATGTCATTGCATTTCTGAAAATGGTTCTTTATTTCAGATTAAAGGGGAGATCCATTCATGCGTAAGCCACAATTTAGAATTTCTAAGAGGTAGAGAGGTCACCCTTCTGAATAAGGTGGATGAAGTGGTGAAACAAAAGGAAGAATCCCTCCAACAACAACAGGCACAACTGAACCAAGCATTGGGTGTTCTGAGGACCAGAATGGCATTGATTAAAAATGACTCAGATTTGGACAAGAAGATTGCCGAGACATTAATGCAGTATGTATCATATTGTGTAGATCTCTTGTATCGAACCAGTTCCTATGCTTTTTATTTGTCTCTTGCAAATTACCAATCACACGTTGACATGCTGTTAGGGACATAAGAATATGTGTACATGAATTTTAAAAATTGATTCTCATCATCATGAAAATAAGAATCTTGTATGTTCTATTCTCTAACCTTTGGTTAAAAAAGGGATACACTCCACTTTATTTTGATGCACCTAAATTAGTTGAAAGATTATTTTTATTAAACTTCTCACCCATGTTTCCTGATGTCTCACCCATGTTTCCTGATGTAAATATCTACATTTTTCTGCCGGTCTGAGGAATTCCTTTGTTAATCATGTTTCCGCTTTTAGAATTTGATTGCTCTGAGTAGTGGGTACCATTGTAGTATCTAAATCTGGCTAAGAATTAATTACACACAGTGTCCAGTAAAATATGTTTCGGGTAGGTAATGTTTAGTTTGAAAGATTATTTTCAGGAGGAAGAAAGTTATTTAATAAGTGTAAAATCTTGTTTGAAAGTTTTTCAGTTGGTTTGAAAAGTTTCTAATTTAGACCCCTCCTCATTGATGGTAAATGTTAGTAAAAAATTTAGATAACAATTTGTTTATTGTTGATTTTATTTTTTTCAATACTCTACAGATTTAATCAAATCGAGCTTTCTCCAGGTGAAACACCTCACATTGCATTTAGAGCAGACCATATGTCTCTAAGAGAATGCATTCAGAATTATGGCCGTGTGGATGCAAATGCGTTACCTTTGCCCTCTGCTTTTGGTGATTCAAAGAAGCCATCGGTTAGTCTTCCACGTTATATTGAGGAATATGAGGATGTTGATCATCATATTTTCTACAAGACAGTCGAAGATGTTAAAGGCGATCCAACAACAAAAAGCGTGAGTAATCCAGTAAAATTTTCTCATGAAGAAATTATCTAAAAATGATCACTTGAAAAGTTTATATACTATTTGTTTAGCATGCAAGTGAATAACAATTATTGATATGTATCAAATAATTTTCATGCACTTTTCTTGTTCACCATTATGATGTAACCCAATGACAAATTTCCCATGGGGCTACTCCTATTATTATTTCAAGTAACAATCCTTCAGTTTTGCTAGAGAGAATTCCCTAATGGGTTTGCTGGTACACCTGTTCTTGATTTTATTTTATTTTTCATAAAAATAGAACATAATTTTGCTCATTCGTTTTATTGGGTTTAATGTGATATAATCATATGATATCCAGAGCCCTTAATTTTGAGAGAGTGAATAGAGGAGAGGAGGAAGGAATATGTCCTCATTTACACAGAAGGATGCAAATGCCTCAATATGTCACTTTGCATCATTAGCTACACACAACATAGAGACATCACATAATGTGATGTGATGGTGGGTTTATTTTCAATCTACATTGTAGTCTACGTTTGTTGTCACATTGTTTGGGACCACAGTATAGATAATCATTTAACAATAGCATTAACTGGAATATAAAACATTTGTTATTATGTGCAACACAAACTTTTCAGATAGAGTAGTCTTGGTGTATTAAATAATCTAAGGTCATGCACACATCACATACACACTTGCTGATTCTCCCTCATGTACTTTGATATCTATCTATGTATGAAGGTAAACCCACCTCCAACCCTTTTTACAGATTATCAATATTTTGTGATTGCTCATTCTTAAAAATCTGAAAGGGGAGGGGAGTAGGGAAAATATGTGTTCAAGCCACATAATTTTAAAAATGCAGTCAATATTTTATTTTCAAGCTTATTCTTATTTTTCCACTTTCTTGGTTCCAGATCAATGTTGTTATTCCCAAGTTGTCAACTAGAATTGAAGACTGGCTTCAAAAGAGAAAAGATCCCCTAGAGGATGGTCTCAAGGCTTCACAGTCCATCTCCAACAAGACTCAGTCTGGTTGTTGGAATTTGAATACACCTAAGTCGTGCTCAACTCCTCAGGATGCCAACAGCCTTAACAACTGGCTCAGCCAGATTAAACATCATGCTGATCTGGAAGAAGAACACAACTTTGAAATTGTAGATAACAGTTGCAAAAGTGAGTGATTGGAGGTTCTGTCTAATTCAACCAAAATTTAGCATCAGGAAACAATCCACAGCAGAGTCAAAAATTTGGGTCTAGCTCACTGGATGAAACAAAACAGCTGACATGTGTAAGCTTGCCAGAGATTTATTCTTTTAAAAAGATCAGTACTAAAATGCTAGTATGACCAAAAGTATTTATAACACTCACACTTGGTTTATTTGTACAGAAATGTTAGAAAGCCGTGTTTATAGACAATAGCGCATTATTTGCTCTTTTTATATGATCTATATTTGTGGAGGTGGAAGATTACAATATTTTTTTAAAATTTTTTACAGAAAAAACCAATGGCTCAAATAGTGCTTTATCGGAGGATTTAAAGTCATGGCTGTACACAGCTCCAGGATATGAGGAAAGTGTTTCAACAAAGCATGTGCCAAGTGACAACTTTTTCAGACATATACCACAGGAGTATAAGGTAGACCCTGAACGCTTATCATTATTCTTACATTGATTTCAGAGTACAGTAGAACACACTTAAACCAATCATGCTTAAACTAAAAATTGGGCTCACAGTCCTACCAACCATACGTAAAAAATGCATATTTTTACACATTTTCGTTCATCATAGCTTGTATGCAGAGATGCCAAAATTCCTATTTGAGAGGAAAAAATTCCTCTTTGGAGCAAAAAATTCCTCTTTCCTCCCATTGTCGAGAAATTCTGACGAGAAGTTACGGTTATATTTGAGCTTCTTGCTCAATAAAAATCATTAGATAAGCCTTGTAGTCTTGCATATTTCATTGTATTTTGTTAGAGATATTTCACCTTTTATAAGTAGGGTTAGCAGTTTGTACGCTAACATTCCTCTTTGGGCTCAGAAATTCCTGTGGTTGTCTCAGAAATTCCTCTTTGGCAAATTTTGGTTTGGCTTCTCTGATTTAACCCTTTCACAGCGGTATCTAAGCGACTGAATAATGCAAAATCTTCAAAAATAAATTTAAAATGTTGAAAAATGATATTACCCTTTATTTGCCATCAATGATGTTTGAGAAATATTGATGTAATTTGAGGAATGACATGTTATCTCTCTTTTAAATGTGATTAGTCAGAGTAATTTTCGAATTTCAAAAAGCATTTTTTATAAAACTTCGGGATTAATGAAATAAATACTGTCTGTACGAGTAGTTTTGATGAAAATTGAATTTAGTACTGTACAACTGTTTGAAAAATTCTAAAAGACATTTGAATGCTCACAATTTTTTTTCCTTGTTCACGTTTTGCTGAGCAGAGAACAGAAAACTCCATCAGGATTATGCTTGAGCAGCAGCTACAACAGCAGCAGCAACAACAACAACAACAGCAACAGCAACAGCGACCTCATGTGGATATCAAAGTTGGGGAGAGTAGGTTGATCCAGTTACTTGCAGTTATTTTCATTAAGTCAATTTCAGCAATGACCCCAAACACTCGCACATTACAAACAGTAACACAGCACATCCTGATGTGCCATGACCTTGCTACACATTCATTTCACTTATCAACAAAATGTTAAGCATTTTTAAAAATCTTTTACTGTGATAGGGTGTGTGCAGTGATGATTGCAAGTGACACACAGCTTTGAGAATTAAAGTTAGCTTCCTGTTTTTGCCTTTGTTAGTGTCCCTTTTGGCCTGGATCGACAAAATCTTGTGTAATGTGATAATTGCAACATTTTCGCTGAAGTCAGTCCAATCATCTATTAGCTTTTTCTATTTTCCAGAATTACCGGATGGTTTCATGAGAGTCGGGAAAATCACTTTTAACCCAAAAGATGTTCTTGGGCACGGATGTGAGGGCACTTTTGTATACAGGTGGGTATGCCCCATTGTCCCATTCATTGGAAAATATTCGCTCAGATTTATGTTCTTCTCTTTTTTTTTCTTTATCAGTCAATTACTAGGTAAATGTTCCTCATGCAAGATTATTTATTTTGCTTGAAGTCTTGTAATAATGCTTTAGTCAGCCTCTCTTTTACCTTTGAATGCTCTCCCTTGATATCTGTATTATACCAGAATTTAGACCAAAAAAATGTTTCCTTACTGTAAGAAATAGATAATAAAAAAAGATCCCTTGCTCTTCACAGAGTTTGAATGAGCTATAAACTGTTTCATGTTTGTATTAAAGTTTGCTTTTTACCCTTGATCTTTTGAATCCTTCAGGGGGCGTTTTGACACGAGGGATGTTGCTGTGAAGCGACTACTGCCGGAATGCTTCAGTTTTGCAGACAGAGAGGTGGAGCTGCTCCGAGAATCAGACCAGCACCCCAACGTCATACGATACTTCTGCATGGTAATACAGCATTATTTCAAAAAAATTTTGGCCTCATTGTCTTTTCTATTCTACTTGTTGTGTAATGATAATAATAATAAAAAGAAGAAGAAGATAGACATCTTTACAATGCCAACATCTTGCAAAAGCACAAGCTGAAGTTTTGCAATCATGTGAGCTGATTTGTTTAAGCTTATTTCTATTGTTTATGTACATCATAATACAAATCTCTTCGGATTTTGTCTTTAAAGACTCGTGTTGTACCTTTTGATATCCTGAGATGTTTTATCATCGGTAATAATATCAGAGTGTAAAAAGAGAGGGGATTGCTTTTCTGATTGTCTTGCTTTGTCTTTGTCCCACTATACTGGCCTGTTAACCACTCCCTTTGTTTCCCCTGTAATATTTTCATCTTAATTTGTCTCTTTTATTCATGTATCCTATGGAATGTAGTTTTTACTTCTTTTAGAAAACAATGTTAAACACTTTGTACTTTGTTGTTGTGTGTAATGGCAGGAGGCAGATAGCCAGTTCCGTTACATTGCCCTGGAGCTGTGTGCCGCCACAGTGCAGGACTACATGCAGGGACGCTACACGCCTACGCACCGACTGGAGCCCAAGAACATCCTGTGGCAGGCCATGTCAGGGTTGACACATCTACACACTCTTGACATTGGTAAGGAGGAGATGGAACTACACTAGACAGATGGTCCACTTATGTAAACCTTTTTAAAATTGTTGCATATATATATATATGCAACAATTTTATATATATATATAATGTCAGGTAGAGGAATTCATTCTTTGAATGTTCTCTGATTTCTTTTTTTGAATGAGCTGTCAAGGCCAGTTGGGGACTCCAATAAAATTTGTGTCCTATTCTTTTTCAGCAGAATGGTCTGTATCAACTCCATTCTTATATGTATATATGTGTATTTTTTTTGGTATTTGCAATGTACATCCCTGTTTATCATACCAAGCAAAATTATTTTTTTGTTTTCTTTATCTGGACAGTTCACAGAGACATCAAGCCACACAATGTGCTCATAACTTATCCAAGCCAGAGGAATGAAGTGCGAATCGTCATCTCAGATTTTGGCCTGTGTAAAAAACTAGTTGGGGGCCGTTTCTCTTTCTCACGACGTTCAGGAGCGGCTGGGACTGAAGGCTGGATTGCTCCCGAAATGTTGGATCCAAATAAAAGAACTGTGAGTACAGTCAGTCAAGGTTACTCTGAATATTTGTTTCCATTACATCTTGATAAAAAAGCTTTGAGTGTATAATCTAATGTCATATTAACGATGTTTTATCTTTCTTTTCCATACTTCTCTGTTTTTGCCACAGTGAATGGTACAGTGAGAGATGTGTAGTGTATTATTACAACTCTAATTTATGATATTTCTCATTTAGGACATTTATAATGAAGTAAAAGGTATCCATTTTTCATGGGAGACATTATAATTTTGTTTCTCAATTTGAAGATGCTTGTATATTCAAGATTGTAACACTGCTCTGGTATAGGAACTAGCAAATCTTAAACATTTTCATATATCTAGTGAGTGGTTTGAGAAATAACCTTAGCATGGAAAAGGCTAACCCTTTCACAGCGAGGTCTGGTTCTAGCCCAACTGAAATATGCAACATCTTGAAAATTTATGAGTTCTCATACCAGATATATCAGATTTCGGTGAACTGACATATGCCAAAAACCTGATTATCAGGCTATTGGCATATGTCAGGTAACTGAAATCTGATTTATCTGGTATAAGAACAGGCAAATTCAGAAAATTTTGGTGTCTTTAGCAGTGAAAGGGTTAAACAAAGATATTTGGATTTTCTGCTCTATCCAGACATGCTCTGTGGACATTTTCTCCATGGGCTGTGTGTTCTACTACGTACTGACAGGAGGCAAGCACCCGTTTGGAGACAGCCTGAAGCGTCAGGCCAACATCCTGTCTGGGCTGCATAACCTGCAGCATCTCCAGGGAGACGGTGAGAATGAGAACGAGAAGGAGGTTCTCTCCGCATGTTCAGCTGCAGTACCAGTCAGCTATTATAGCATACGTTGAAATCTCATTTTTACTCTGGCTTATTGGCAAAAAGGCAGTTTTGGGTGGCTGTCATATCTGTTTATTTGGATCACCTCCCCCCTGCTTTAATATTAGCTTTCATGTCCTTTCATACAGCCCAAGCCATTTTGTCAGATCAGCAGCAATTTTGTTTGGTTTAAACCTCCCTGGTCAGATCAATAAGAATCTTTATAATAATTAATAAAGTGGATTTCTATACAGCCCTATGTTCAAATGTCAAAGTGCTGTAAAATCTAGGACGAGTGGGAAGTAGAACAATGACTTTTCACTTGGCTGCTAGAGGCAACTGATCATAATATTCAAATTAAATCTTTTTTTTTTAAATGTTCACTTTGTATGTCTGTTGTCTTTTCGAGAAGGATATTTTTCTTGGTTTTTGTTTTTGTTTTATTTATTTTGATTATTTGACTACAAAATCCTTTACCACATGATAATTTTCTAAATGTGACTTGTAAGAAGATCACATTTTGTTAAACAAATGTTTTTAAATATGTGAAAATCATAAAATCCAAACAAAGTAGTAATATAATTTTCTGTTTCAATTGATAGAGTTGACTCACTTTCGGACATGGTTGACAGGCAAATAAACTTATTGACAAACCAAAATGTCTGTGCCCTGAAGACGAAATTCGCTTCAAGGCCTTCCATGACTGCAATTAACTTTAGGCTCAAAATAATTACAATGAACAAACAAAATAGATTATAAAACAAACACATTAAGCTTAAAAACATGTTTTATGTTCCGTTTTTAAGCTGATCATTATGTTCAGGCAGCTTTTCCAA
>JAUEKZ010215384.1:0-10103 GCA_031471865.1 Melibe leonina
ACCAGATGTGGATGACGCCATGAACTACATGCCCAGTTTTCACGGTAAGTTGGAGGGAAGGATTCACAACATACAACTCTATTTTTATATTCTAATAATAGCCTCGTATAAAGTATCACCTTTATTATCATGCTAAGTGCTTAGAGCTTGTGTTTTTCACAAAATGCCGGGGTTGTAGAAATGTACTTTGCAATGAATATATTATGGTAACATTATGATAAATTGCCCCCAAAAAATGATAATGATAATGGTGAGGATAATAATGGTAAAGTGCATGAATTAGTTGCATACAAGATTTTGATTTTTTTTTAAATTAAAACTTTCATCCAAATAAGATTACAAAACAGCTTTACTACAATCATTTAAATCAACGTTATGGATTTTGTATTTTTTTTATAACTTTTTGTAGCGCAGTTTTCGAGAATATGTTGCTCCCAAAATTTCCCGTATCTCCAATTGTATAGCAGTTTTTATTTTTTTCAATAAATGATATAGATATCTATTATTATTATTATAATGGTTAGAATTGTTTATATCAATACTTTGTATCTATCACATGAAAAAATATTAATTATCACCAACTGCGATAAATCAGTGTCATCGTTATAAAATATCATTTGTTCTCTGACGGGGCAGTAAAAAGTAAAAGGACGTGAAATAGATTGTCTTTCCGTTGTCTCTCTCACATCGACATTTCGTTGTATTTATCTGGTATATTTTTGGTATCACAATTTATGTATATCCCTAAGGAATTATTTGTCAAAATATAAATTACCTTATTTGTTAGTCGATCAAATTTTCACATAACTGTTGAATTCCAATCATGGTATTCTGATAATCAATTTGAAATTAATCATTTACGAAAAGAAAAGACATGTAAAAGTTTATATAATTTATATATACGAAATCTATAATTCGATTACTATCCTGGTGCGAGCAAGGGAAAAGATTTCAAGTTCAAATTACAGATAGACTCGTCTCTGATTAAACATTACAATCTATTACAAATGTTAACTGCATCAAAATTATGTTTCAAACATTTCTTTTCTTGTATATTTTTTTCTTCTCCCTTCCTTTTTATCATTATTATTAACATCATCATCATCATCTTCTCCTTCTTCTTTTTCTTCTTCCACTCTTTTTTCTTCTTCCTCTCCTTCTTTTTCTTCTTCCTCTTTTTCTTCTTCTTCTCTCCCTTTTTCTTCTTCCTCTCCTTTTTCTTCTTCCTCTCCCCCTTTTTCTTCTTCCTCTTTTTCTTCTTCCTCTTTTTCTTCTTCCTCTCCCCCTTTTTCTTCTACCTCTCCCTTTTTTCCTTCTCCCTTCCTTTTTATCATTATTATTAACATCATCATCTTCTTCTCCTTCTTCTTTTTCTTCTTCCTCTCCATCTTTTTCTTCTCCCTCTCCCTACGAACCATAGCTCTTTTCCCCTCTCATTCTCTCCTTCTTCCTCTCTCTCCATTTCCCCCCCCCCCCCCTCGCTCTCCTCATCACCCTCACTGCCATATCCTCTGACACTTATTGTACACACCATAGCTCTTTCCCTTAAGTCTGTTCCTCTTTTTCTCTCTCCCTCTCCCCTGTCTATCTCCTCCTCTCTCCCATCCCCTCTGCCACTCATTATACACACTATATATCTTTTTCCTCTTCCTCTCCCTCCTCCTGTCCCCCTATCCCCCCTCTTTCTTTCATTTTACATTTTTTTTTTTAACAGCATTAGGAGGCTTTTGCGAAACTGCACCAGTTTTGTGGTGAATCTATTAAAACAATTTCGAGAGGCTAGACTAGTTTACACTTAAAACAATTTTAAGATTGTCTTCTCAGCTTTTGCACCAGGCCTTGTATTTTGACTAAAGAGACGTAGATTTGATATTGTATTTATTCAGGATAAATTATTTTAAAATAATAGCATAGAAATTAATGCTTTTGAAATCATTAAACTGTTCTTTTATAATCTTTTCAATTACTAACCATCTAAAGTTTCTCATTCTAGTTTATTCTGAATAAAAATTTTATTCTTTGCTACTGTGGTCACAAAGAGCAGACTTTTTTCTATTGTTGGAAAATAATTACCTGCTTTACTTTATTATAGAATATTTATTAGACATGGTAAAAAGTAGAACGTTGATTGAACTAACTTATTATCCTACATGAAAATGCAATTCAATGTTTGAATAAAAGAAAGATAGTGACAATAATTAGATGTATCATAATTATCTTAATATATTTGATGCAAATTGTTTCGCACATTATAATTTTCTTGAAATGATTGATGCAAATTATTTTATGTGTCATACTTGAACACTATAAAATGTGATGTGTGGATATTCACATCCTTTTATTTCTTTTATGGTCTTTTCCCTTTCCTGTAGCTGATAGTGCAGCAGAACTGTTGAATATCTTAATTCATTTGGGGTCTCTGATGGGTTTTTTAAATTATTTTTTTTGGAGGCAGCAGGCGAGTGCTTTGCTTTTTTTATTCGTTTGTTTTTTCTTTTAGGGGGAGATTGTTTCCTTTTAATTGATCAATTTCTGTTTTATGTGTGCTTTTTTGAATGCAATAGAGAGAGATAGATATGTAGATATATTTGATAGATAGATGGATGGATGGATGGATTGATTGATAAAACACAAAAACAGAGGGACATACTAATGGATGTAGAGAGAGAGAGAGTGAGAGAGACAAAAAAAAACCTGACACACAAACAGAGAGAGACAGATGGATGGTGAAAGAGAGACAAAGATTAGCAGTTAAGATGAGGCAAAAAAAAGACCACAAAAGATCCTTGTCATTGTCAGGACTACAGGGAAAAAAGAGAAAGAATTGCTGTTTTCTTTCCTTCCATTGTCAGAATTGCATATTTTTTTTACTCTATGCTATGCAGATAATTTCTAGGCTTTAACATGATACTGATTCTCTCAAAAGTCCAGGAAAAGTTGAAGTTTAAGGTTATGAATTTTGTTCTCTTTTCATGCCCTGTTAGTTTCTCTTTACTTGCTTTGATTGCAAAATTAAAATCTGAAAAAAACTGTTTACGTGTTTTAACAGGAAAAAAATGAAAACTAGCTTCAAGACGGCTTCTGTCATGACCAAGCTACAAGGGGGTGAGCTCCTTCCTCTAATGATCATCTTTGTTTTATGTTGACTCAAGGCAATGATAATAAAGAAAAAAGATGAAATATTTATATAATGCCATAAGAAAGAATTCACACAGAATATAAAGTGCTCTATACGTCTACTAAAAAGCACATTAAATAGCGCATTAGCAGAAATGAATGATCTGTATTTTAAAAAAATGTGCTTTATGGAAGTCATTTTGGAAAAGAAGGACTGTCTATGTCAACTCTCAATTCAGGTTTTGAAAGTGGCCTTTATGTTGCATTTTGTAATGGATTTTGCTTCATGTTTAGGTATAATAGTGTGATTATATCATTGCAGCAGTTTTTGTTCTGATACTTTTTAATGCAGCTGTAGCTGGATGGAACGAGATCAAGCCTAAATCTGGAGGGAAGGAATTTGCAGGCCTGAGATGGGAAAGGGTCAAGGTCAGTGAGACCATTTTGTCTTTGAGATTAAACTATTCATTTTTATTATTACAATTATGGAGCAGAATTTCCCTAAAAGGTAATGAATTTTTTTTTTAATTTGATATAAAAAAACTAAAAGTGAACCTGAAAAATGAAGACGTTTTTGGTTGAATGTGAAACAATTTCAACATTTAGTAAACTCTGAAACTTTCACTTAATTTTAGTGGCTTTTTTTATTTGGACGGATACTGCACTTTATAAGAAGAAAAACTTATTTGACATGTGTGCTGATATATCAAGAAATGAACATGTTGAACTGAAAGCTTATGAGAATGAGGCTGAAAGCTTATGAGAATGAGGTCACCCTTCCCTTATCTTTGTTTTTAACCCTTTCACAATGGGAACCGATTCCAACCGAGCTGAGTGTGCAAAATCTTTAAAATCAACGCGTTCTTATACCAGATAAATCAGATTTCAGTAAACTGATATTGATATATGCCAAAAGCCTGAATGTCACTTCACTGAAATCAGATTTATCTGGTAAAAGAACATACAAAACATGAAGAATTTGATGTGTCTAGTAAGTAGCTTGAGATAAAACATTAGCAGAGAAAGGGTTAATTGATATTTTCAGCCTGAATTCAACACTGTGCATTTAGGTGAAGTAGATGAGAAGTATTCTGTATGTCGCATGCATATTGTAGAAACTGATTTGATATTTCATGCATCATGTCACAAGATGAAATGTTTCTCAATAATTGTTTCAGACAATCATTCACAAGAGTCTGTCATCAGAGAGAGCAGAAGAACGAGTTGATGCCGCAAGGGTGGGTTATCATGGTCTCATGTTGTCATGCAACTTTTGCCTTTTGAAACAAATTAATACTTTCATTTTGCTATGTGAAAAAATATCAGTAAATTTTTTAAAGAAGGTCATTCATTTAATACTCTACATTTTTTTATTAATGAAATTCCAGAAATGATATGAGTATGAGGTCCTTTTTGAATAACCCCTCAAAAAGGGGATAGAGCCCATCAAAGAAGGGAAAAAAATGAGATAGAACTTTTTTATTAGGTTACATTTGTTTTTGCTTTTAGCACAGTAAATATATCATTTCTGCATGATTATTTTTTCTGCATGTCATATTCAGCAACTGGGAGTGTTACGCTGCTGTGATACAATGGTTTTCTACGCCCTGAAGGACAGGCTTCAGAATGACCAGGACGACAGAGTGCGGTACGAGGCAGCCAAATCTCTCATTCTCATTGGTAGGTAATCTATTCTACAAGATGGAATGATATGAGATATGTTTATTGATCCTTTGATAAATAGATATTCGTTGCACGTTGCCAGATTATATAGAGTAACACAAATTATTTGATTTCTTTATGATGTATAATCCATTTTGACATGGGTCATGATCATCACACACCTTACTTATTTTCGCAAATCTACACAATCTGATAATTATTCAAGGCTGGAAAGTATTTTTTTCCTATTTTTGATCAGTTAGCTGAGATTCTTGTGTCAAAAACTCGTTCTTCATACAATGCATGTTTAAAAAAACCGGTAAAAGTATTCAGCAAAATACATTTTTAAAGGTGACTCACAACTAATGATGCATATTTTTAGTGGCACATGTACTTTTACACCGCCATAGTCCTCCGCAGTAGACCTAGTCATTGGTATTTTCATTGCTGTTAAGTAAGTCCTTTAGAGCCAAATGGGAGCTGGAGCTTATCCTGGTTTCTGTAGCATGAAGCGGTTGCCACCCTCTGGCTATGACACTGTTCTATGGCAGATTACTTTCCCCAACCCAAATTGTGGATTGGTACCCATTTTACACTTGGGTGGGGTGAGGCAATTGAAGTAAATTTTCTTGACCAAGGAAAAACCGAAGTGTCACTGGTAGGAATCGAACCCGGTGCCCCTGGGTTCTGAGCTGCATCGTTACCAGTTGGGCCACTGTGCCTGATAGTCCTCACGAGTTGACCAAATTATTGGTATTTTCATTACTGTTAAAGAATGAGGTTAAAGTCTTGCTCAAATTGAATTTGTGTTTACCAGTTTTAAATCTGTGGAATAACAGTTTAATGGATGTTTGTTCTTTGTGCTTCAGGTTTATCACTAACACAAGGATCATTTCCCTCTCTGCAGGTTGTTGGGAAGACTTGGTAGTGCAGTCTGTTTTGAAGTATCTTGTAATGGGAAACTTTGAGATTCGAACAGACATGATTCAGACGCTTATTCAAGGAAAGAATGTACAATATGTTAACAAGGTAAGTGATGATTTTCTTTTTATTGATGATTCGGTGCATTGGACTCATTAAATTAAAGCTATATTCAAACATTGATATACCGCCAAGCCTTGGGAAAGCATAAAGTTGGTGGTGTAAGGAGAATGGTGGTGCAACAAAAATAGTAAGTTTCATGGGGTAGGGTGATATGGTAAGAAAGGTGAAAGAATTTAATATTTGTAGGATCTATAGGGAGTGTAATCAACTCATAGCTATAGAGTGATTCACAGTCAAAGGGAACAAAGTGTTTTGCAAGTGTTTGAAGGGTGATTCAGATTCATTTGGTTAGGTTTAGTAAGATAGTGACAAAATTTCAGGCTGGCAGTATAACGAGGACTGTTACAGATAAGTTGTTGGTGGATGACGGTATAACGAGGCTTTTATCGTTTTTATATAATGGTTGATCTGTTCTGAGCCAAAAACCAGTTGCAGGTGAGAATGGTGGTATGATTGAAAGCAGTATAACAAGCTTTGAGTGTACCAGGATTTTTTTTTTTAAACATCATAATAACTAAAAGCTAGATCCATGAATATTCTTCAAACTCTGTGATGTTTACAAGATATTAATCTGTTCTTTACCTCTGTAATCAACTCAAATTTTGTCTCATATTTTAAATGCACTCATACTACGTATTAGGACCAGTATATTCTTTAGCATATTTCCTCTGCAGATAATTCCTTCTTTTGTGGAATTGGTCAAGGTACTGAGCCACTTCTGTCAGAATCCTGACCCAAATGATCTGATTGCCTTTGACTCGGCAGTCTGCCTTGGTCGCTTGTGTGTCAAGGATGACAGCGCCAAAGCCAAACTTTTGCGTGCTATGAGGGAATCAAAACAGACAGAGATCAGAGCAAAGGTCAAGATTTTTCCAAATTTTAGGATGAGTTTTTATGAGTTGATAAATTACAAGACTTGTAGTTCTCATTTTCCTTTTCAAGATAGAATGTAGACAAATTTTGTTTTCAGTAGAATCTTGACCCACAAAAATGATAGAGATGTAGAGATAATGATAATGTAAAGATGTTTTACGTCTGCTGGTAGCCATTGTACAGGTTTCAACAATTTGTTTTCTCTTACAAATTACATTGGTAGCAAGCAAACATTTTGTTTGGATTTTTTTGGTTGATAATTGATAGGCACATATTGAATTTTTATTGTCTTTATATTATTTTGCATACATTTTGAAAAACAAAGAAATAATAGTTTGTTTTCTTTATAAAAAAATAATCACTTTCTGCTTGTGTTATCCTTTAGGCCCTTGAGATCTTAGTAAAGCAGCTAAACTGCACCAGTGATGAAGTTGTAGACAACATCCTGTGGTTATTACACGACTCTCCTGTGTGGAAATTTAGGGCTCTGAGCTGTCGTCTGCTTATCTCCCTTGGTGAGTTGTTTCGCGACCAGCTTGAGAAATTAATTTTGTTGCCGTGTTTTTCCCCTGGTGGGCCTCCTTGTCTTGTATCTCTTTTTCTGTGTTTACATTGCCTCTTAACCCTCTCACAGCCGGGTCTGATTCTAACCAAACAGAATATGCAAAATCTTCAAAATGTACGTGTTCTTATACCAGATAAATCAGATTTGACATAATGCTCAAAGCCTTATATTCCTGATATTGGAACAGGCAAATCTTAATGATTCTGTTGTATCTACATAATCAGTATATTGGATAGAAGAAAAATACCATCTTTGCATTGAAAGGGTTACGTTGATTATACAGTCTGACATGTATTCTTTATCCTTTCTGGGACGAGTGGAACAAGATGTACACATGAAAAAATGATAAATATGCATGCTGAGATATTTGAATTAAGATTAGTGAGAATATGAGAGCAACAAGCATAAGGATGAGGAATGTGTATTCAATTGTAGTGCAGGGAGCAGAGAATATAAAACATAATCTTTATTGAGAGGAAATTTGGTGTGATGCAGAATAGAGGTGAAAGAGTTGTAGGAATAGCTTATCACCAGCAAAATTGGAAGTGACTTGGCAAAATAAAAAAAGGAGAGGAGAATGGGAATTTCATACATTATTCTATTGTTTTAGGGCATAATCACTCCTCGAAAGGGATCTAGATTGTTACATGAATGGCATTGAAAGATAAGTAACTTAGTATAAGATTGACATTGTAGATATTTAAACTGGAGATCATGATATTAGTTTATAGAGTACCAACAATGCAAGCTTTAAATTTGTACCATAATTGTTTGGTTGGTTGTTTTTTCACAGGACCAAAACATTCCTGCATTGTGGCCAAGTGTGAAGAGATCTACACTCTCCTTTCAAGGAAACTGTGGGACGATCCAAACATGGTACTACGACTATTTGTTATATAACCATTATTTATTATGTTTTGATATTTCTTTATCTATTAGTGTTATGTTGTATATTTTAGCCTGAAGGTTCAGGATTGAAGAAACAAAAGTAACTGAGTGTTCAAAATGCTTAGCTGATTTATTTGTCAGAAAACATTTCCTTGTTGCACTCTGATGGTACTTCTGTTTCTTTTCTTTTGACTTTTTTATCACTATCATCTTACTTTATCTAGCACTTTCTCCAGTGCTCCCTTAATAAGCATACAAACACAGCTGTTTTTTATCTGTTAGCTCAGTCTTGCTCCCCATGCTAACAGGCTTATGGTCATCCCCCATGTTTTTACACTTTGGTACCTAACTACAGGGTCACTTGCTATCAAAACAGACTGAATACTTTTTTGTACACAAAGTAAATCATCTCTGGCAGGTTCAAAGTTTGGCTATTCTTTTAATTAGCCTATCATCTTACTTGCCCCTAGGCGCGGATATGACCTTAGCAGCTGAAAGATCCATAAACGTCTCAATAAAAAACAATACACTTTTATAGCATGAGGGCAAGTAATTAACAACAAAATATTCTGGTTGCTATAAACTAAAGTTGTAAACAAAAAGAACAAGGGGAATAACTCATATATTACATTTATGATATGCTATCGGTTTTTTTCTCTCCCTTATTTGATGTTATGCGTGGCTTCATACTTTTTTATTGCTGTGTAAAATGTGTCTTTGTGTCATTTTGTCCAGGATGTGAGGCTGGCTGCAGCTAAAGCTTTGACGGCTTTGGGCTTGTTTGGCAAGGCCTGTGATGCTGTGGAGAAGTAAGATGGCTTTCTAACCACTATGTTGTAGCTGTATTACTTTTTTATATATACTTTCTCCCTCCTCCTTTTCCCTCTCTCTCTATCTATCTCTCTCTACCTCTCTCTCTTTCTCTTGCTCTATCTCTCTCACTCACTCTCTCTATCTTACTCTCTCTCTAACTCTCTCTCCTTCTTTCTCCCCCTCTCTCCCTTTCTCACTCCATCCCTTTCTCACTCACTCTCTCTAACTTTCTATCTCTCCCTCACTCCCTCTCTTACTCCTTCTCTCCCTCTCTCTCTCTCTCCCCCCCTCTCTTTCTTCCTCTCACACATTTTTATCACTGTAAATTACATCATGTGCAATGCATCATGAGGATAATCGAAAATTAATGAAATTTGTTGTTTTTTTCTATTGGATTTCTCCCCTAAAATTAATGTGCAAAGGGGGTTGATTGCCCAAAAAATTTCCTCAAGTCGCCAAACACAACTAATAATTTGTGGCTAATTTATCTGTTACAGGAATTTGGAAGCTGCAGACGAGGAGCAAAGGTCGCAGGCTGCCATCTCAGTGGTAAGATTGTACTGTTGTATTCGTTATTATTCTGACTACAATCTCAACAAAATGAGAAATTCAAATACCACCTCTCACCGCCCATATAACCTGTGCTACAAAATACTTTTAATTGATTTGCTGCCAGTGAAACTTTCGTTACTAGAAAAAAAAGTTTAGTATATGCAAATATGAAGTCCTTAATTTTTCTTTTACATTTATAAAAGAATCTCATTTTCAACTTATTAGACATCATATATGAAAGCTAAGATACGCACTGCAATTTATGGAAATTGTGTTTCTTTGAGTGTTAAGATTTTGTGTGTATAAGAATTAGAGTGAAAATTTTCTGCATAGGTCACCATACATTGTTTCTGCTTGACACACATCTGACAAAAGATGGGTCTTGGTCCAAGGATTTTAATATCTGATCATGGAATATATTTTAGGGCACCCTTGGTATGAAGAGTGAGAAGCTGATTAGGCTTTTGCTGGAGATGATAGAGCTGGATGCCAGTGACTACGTACGACTCATGGTATGTATGTATGTATGTATGTATGTATGTATGTATGTATGTATGTATGTATGTATGTATGTATGTTTGTATGTGTG
>JAUEKZ010215417.1:0-10100 GCA_031471865.1 Melibe leonina
AGAGAGAGAGAGAGAGAGAGAGAGAGGGAGAGAGAGAGAGAGAGAGAGAGAGAGAGAGAGAGATAGAGAGAGAGAGGAATTCATTTAGGATATTATTTTGTCATTTTGAATCTTTGAGAGAACTACAGAATAAAATGTTGGTATTTACAGTTAGTTAAATTTGTACTTGGCTTAAAAACTGTGGGCTACTGCAAATTTTTCATTTCATCCACTCACTATTTTTGCATTATCTTGCAACTCACTCAGTTTCAAGCAGGCACTTTGTCTCTATTGCTCTATTAACTGTCTATATATGTCATTTGCAAGCGCTAACCGATCCGCACAAACTCGCAAGGTGACCAACCTGTCTTACCTGCGGCCGCCCTCCTTTTCTCGATTGCGCGGCTTCACGGTAAAACACGCCTACCTGATAAATATTAATAAGCTGTATAAACTCTGACACGGAAGTCAAGGCAGCCCTAGTTCTCCTCTCATTCTACACTTCCGGAAAGATCACGTGACGTTCTTTCTCTGGCGGGGTAGTGATAGCCCCTTGCATTTCGTCCTGTATCTAGACAGGCCCTCTCGGTATTGTGTTTTCCATCTTCCAAGTGGATCTGAGCATTTCGGAGAATAATTTCAAATCATGGATCAGGAATATGACTACCCCGATGATGAAGAGGAACCCTATGAGGAAGAGTTCGATCGTCACGCCTTGCTCGACCCGGCTTGGGAAAAACAACAGAAGAAGGTCAGTTGTCTGAAACACATTTCCTGGATCATCTGTGGATTTTGTTTTTTTCTCACTATTTTGTCAGAAGAATCCGTGACTTTATATTAAAACGGATAAGAAACGGAAATCGTCACAGTTTTCATCCCGTTAACAAAGTTTCTGACAGTAAATAGTCTATGATTTTAGGTTTTATCATAGTCGGCACGAGTCGTTTTGATCAGATACCAAATATGGACGAGACAGGCCTGAAGGGGCGGGGCTTTGCTTGAACCCTGTACAACACACACGTTTTGTACTTGTTACTGTCTGTATTTTCTTGTTTAAATTTATTTTTAACTGAGCAAAAGAAAACAATTACTGTTTAAGTACTATGGTACATTTTCTTTGTCTCTTTCTACTTTCTTTATTGTTTGCCTGCCTACATCACAATAATTCCAATCTTTGAACTTCCCACCGCTTTTTTTCTTCCCTACATACACTCTATCCAATCGGCAATCTGTGTCAATAATGAAGCTTTATCGAGATTAAAGCTATTACTATCTACATGGTTCTCTAGATAAATATTAATCAAACATGAAAGCTTTTACATTTTCATAGACAATCCAATTTCATGATTTATATGTTGATTGAACTACTTAACCCTTTCAATGCTAAAGACCCAAAAATTCATCAAGATTTGCTTTCTTATACCAGACAAATAAGAGTTCAGTGAACTCACCTATGCAAAAAGCCTGAAATTTAGGCTTTTGGGATATGTCAGTTCACTGAATCTGATTTATCTGGTATAAGAACACATACATTTTCAAGAATTTGCACATTCCAGTTGGGTTAGAACCAGACCTTGCTGTGAAATGGTTAATGTCTTTAGTTTATCACATCTTTAACCCTACTAGGGATGGTCTGTTGCAACTAGACCTATACTTCAATGGGATTTTTAAAAATCTAATGTACACAACAGGTCTTTGTGAGGAAGGTACATTGTGACCATGAGGGTTAGATCCTTTTGTCATTAATCTTTTAAGGTTGTTTTTTTTTTACTGGCCTCTCTCTCTGCCCCTTTCACCCTGGTCTATTCATAGATTGTCGCATCACTCCTGTACACTTTCTTTAGTGATCGTAAATGATCATTCTTCATGAGCTTCGATACTTTTCTTTTCTATGTAGACATCAGTTGAATTAAAGACAATTTGAAGTTCCATTCATTATTACTTTTCATCTTATCTTTTGAGTGTTTGACACACTGTACCTATGATTATGACTGTTTGACCGTTAACATCAGCTGTTTTCAGTGTTTTGAATTAATCAGGGGTTGCAACAGACACCAATGTATTTGAAGTTATTGTAAACTTTTAAAGAGGGAAACAGGAAAAGTGATGGTACTGTGACTATCTCTATTCTAGTTGTACAACAGTCATAAAGTCAAAAGTACTGTCTTCCAATGGTCTAGTTATTTACTACACAGTACTCCTCTACCTTCACATTGATTTATCCTACCTCCAGCAGCACACATCCAAAATTGTTGGTAAACTGCCAAAATGCTCTCATTCTGGGAGAGAATGTGCTTACCTTGTTGTTTGTAGGTAGAGTCTCTTTCTAGAACTATTTGCCTGTTCAAGAAGTTTAGTTCAGCTATTGATAGCTTTTGAAATTTACTTTTTGAAACTAATGATAGTATGGAGTCTACTTGTAAAATACTTTTGCTGATAACTAGATGATTTCCGTCACATGCAAACTAGCAACAAATAGTCTTGAAGGTGAATAGATATTTTTTAATTGCATCCTTTTCTATATTTTTAACATATGCGTTTTGCGCAAATTATCCTGTTGAGAAATATATTAGATTTATCTCTGTTAATTCAGATATTTCTTTTGCTTATAGCCAGAGAAAAATATTGATACCATCACTGTGCAACTGTGTTGCCTATTGAGTAGGTAGTTAGTTAGCATTGTGACTGAAAGGTCTCTGGTTTGACTTTGTGACAGTGCAAAGTTGAGTCCTTGGAAAAGGCTCTTTACTCACTTTTTCTCACCGTACTCTGGTGTAAAATGCGTACTGGACATGAACAGTATTGTCCCTGTCTGAATATCAATGTACAAGCGCCTAACTGGCAGCATGTCTCGTCCTGTATGTTGAGTGTTGCTGTTTGTCAGGGACCCCTTGTAAATTACTTTCAGCATGTTTAGTGGATATTGTGTTATATAAAAGCTCATCCTCTTAATCAAGTTATTTTTGTAGACTTACAGTAAGTAACAAATCGTTAATAACCAACACTTATTAGTGCCCCAAGTTTATTCTTATTTATATATCTTCCATAATTTATCTTTTAAGTTTGTAATTCGAATCCAGTGTTCGAATTCAGGCAGCATTTGCTATTATGGGAAGAAGTCTGTTTGCCAAGTGTAAATAAACTATGACTGGGTAAGAAATTAGAGTGAATGCTCCATTTATCTCTTGATAATCTTTCCAGAGAGCTCTGCCTTCATTACCATAAATGTGTTGAATGTATTGAATCTTGATATTATATTGGAAAAAGAAACAAACAGAAGAGATCTTTCATTTTCTCACTAAGAGGCGATGGATGACTTCAATTTTTTTTTTCTACCAATACATTCGTCGCGTGAAGGTGACCACACGTTCATTTAAACGTACGCCCGCATAACACACACGACACACACACACACCTCTGTCAGTAGGATTGGTATGAAGTTGGAAGCCACCAGGTAAGCGCCTCGCTCGCTACACCTGCCGTTTAGTTCCGCGTCCCATCACACTGTAGTCTGTAGCCGTAGAGGTGAAGTGTGGGGGCTCCTTCCGTGTGTGTGTGTACACCACTTATTGCTACCGAAGACCGGCTGGTCTGCGTTTGTAGTACTGTAACTGTATCACTCCAATGTAATGAATGATGATGCCCTGTTGTAATGCTTTATTTATCCATCGTGTCAATTAGATGACGACAGCAGGTGCTCTCATCGTCTCTCACCATTATTAAATGGGATCTTTTTTTTATAATTGTCTTTATAATGAAATATGATGTATTAACTACTTATAAGTAAGCCATAGTTTGCCAATAATGTCAATACCATCCTTTAGTCTGCCAAATGGGGATCAGAGTTGGTTTATTTGGAAGTGAGAAATTATCATAGCTGCCCCTGAAGCAGACGATGCGTCCTTATAGTGCTAGCTTTGGATTGATATTGAGTGTTATTGATTGGTGTGGTCATCAAATTGTATTTCATAATGAAAGACAATGTGAATTCCATTGCTGACGGTGCCTTTTGAGATAACGACGCAGTCACTGGCTATTTCTAGTTCTCTACGTAGGGGCGACAGGCAATTGAGGGTCTTTTAGGTTCGTATTTCGGGATGTAGGTGCTGCTGGCCGTTGCTGGTAGCACGTCCATTTTTTTATATTGAGTTAAGCGGTGGCGTTTATGTGTTTATCTTCAGATGATCGTATTTATTTGTATTCTTTCTCTCTCTCTCTCTCTCAGTTGTCTGCTGCTGTCCGCTCCTTTGACACTTGATCTTACAGTTCTACTTTCCGTCTGGTGCTTATATCATCGTTTCATAAGAATTAAGAATGCCATAAAACAAATGTTTGTTGTATACTTAAAACTTTGCTTTACACAAGGGTACGTTGCGCGCAAGAACATATCATCACAAGAAGAATCATACAGTTCTACTCTCCGTTTGGTGTTTAGATCGTTCGTTATCATGATGTCCCATATGAACTAAAATTGCATTGAGAAAATTGTTATTAGTGAGACGTCGCGTCCGGTGTATGATCAAAAGAAAAAGCCTATTCAGGAGCCTATTGTATTAAAAATAAACCCGCGCCCCTCTTTTTATTTTTTACTATACGTCTCAGCTTTTGTTCCCCATGGGCGTGGTGGTGGCTATCGCATGATATCGATCTGTCTTAGGGCTGGCATTTTTCGTCCATGCATTTCCCCTTTATGGGGCGTTATTCTCGTCTCCTGTATGATCAACACACTAAAAATGTAATAATGCGAATGAAACCGGATACTCCAAATATGCAGCCATGTGTGTTTCAATCTCAAATACGTGTTATCGTGTTCGTCAGCTGTGTCAATCCTGCTCTACATACTTTATCATGGCAACACTTGATACCGTGCTTATTTAGGTTGAGCGTGCATCCAAATTGATGCAAGTGGATGGCACACTTTTATATTATGTCTTAGACACGAAATGCGATCATTGTCAAAATGTTTTGATTCGGCGATTGTTGTCATTTTGTAACTTTAGAGTTCGGTTGAACCGTTGAGTGACAGTTTTTATCCCCACCACAATCAACGAGCTGTTCTTATCCTCTTTATAATCTAGTCAAAACTTTAAAAAATGTTTCTGTTATTTATCTGACATCATTGGGATTGGGCGATTCCTGCGTCATCGTTCTGTTAAGTCTGATCTAGCTGTTGTTTGTTTCGTTGTTTTTCTTAACAATGAAATTTCACTTTCTCGACTAGACATAGCGGGTGAAAGTGTTTTTTGTTTTGTTTGAAGCAATGAAATCAAACTTTCTCGCTAAATAAAGGGTTGAATGGTTTTTTTCCTTCGTTCTTTCATTTTCCTTTTCCCCCGTCCGTAGATAGGACTCATAATGTGCATAATGTGAAGTTGTTGCTTATCAGACCCGTTTGTGTAATTAACTACGCAGAAGAAGGCCAAGAAGTCTCGATCGATAAATTCCGTATGTGACGGCTCTGCTCCTAACACCCCATCTTCCCCTCTCTGTACCCGTCGGCGGTGAACTATGGTGATGGACCTCATTGCCATCCATGACTCACCAGTTTGAATTCGTAATGATGGGGCATCTGAATGGGGTTATTGGGATGGCATGGCGTGTAGTATTAGAAATGGGACCGCTCTTTTTCGAGCATTTGTCTCTCGCTCCCTGTCTTAGAGTATCAGCAGATCTTTTGGACTCAGCGTTTCCTATCGTCTATACTTTGTAACTACCATGTGCTTCCATGTTCTTAACCGTATTATTTATTTTAACTTTCTCCCCTGACGTCAAAAGGAATCTCCCTTTCTCCTCTCTGGCATCCCTCTCTCCTTCCTTACAAACACCGGTCACAGACGGTAAATTAATCAGATGATAGCGATTGATTAGTCTTTCTCCTTCTTTGCCAGGTGTTATGTCTGCGCTTTCTGGAAAGAAAAACTTTCCTTTAATTCGATTTCTCTTTATCTTCCCGTTCTTTTTTGTCCCCTGTTTTTGTCTCGATTTTCCTTGGTGGAGGTTCTCTCTTCTTCATCGGTTCACTTAAATTATCATGAACTTACTTTTTACAACTTGATGTGACGTGGTAGTTTTCTTCTTTCCGAAATCTGTCAATGTGCCTGAAAATGGGGTGTGTCGGGGCGGTAAAAGAGAAAATTAATTTGTGAGGAAACGTTTGCGTAAAAAGAGGGATAGGTGTAATTATCGAACACGCCTTCGGCTCACCCTACTACACAGACTAGTCACGAACAGCTGAATCCTTAAACCAGACAGTGTGTTGGTAATGTGTAAAATTTTGGAATTCCTGACACGCACGTGTACAGACAGACAGAAAACCGCTCGTTCGTCGCTTCTTTAACATACTTTTCTGTTTTGTCTCTCTGTTCTTGTTGTCAGCGAAATTCACTATAGGTCTACTGCGTTGGTATAGAGGAATCAATGATACGTTTTCAGTAAACGACTTGTCATTCCAAGATAGAGGCTCTCCTCGTATGTAATTGGAGACCTATGAAATTGATCAAAGAGCGAAGTAATTTATGATGTCAAATCAGACTTACACACAGATAGTGCTGAGTCAGCCCGACACGATGTTTGCTTGGTTGGTAAAGTGGTGTGTCACAGTGTGTAACATTGGAAAATAGACCACCTCTTATCTCACTTTGATATTGAAGTCAAGATTCCATTCAAGTGTGTGTAGAAAAATAATTTTTTTTATTGTTCAGTAACTAACTAGGCCGGGACGCTTTTTTTGTTTTGTTTCGTGCGAAATATAAAGATGAAGAATAGACCTCTGATAAGTGTGAACTGATAGTTATTTTGGACACATGTCATTTCCTGTCTGACGCTCTCATTTACACTTGAGTGAAGTGGGGCTATTGTAATGACATCTCTCGTCCAAACGAAAACATGACATGATTACCCTTACGAGAATCAAACCCACATCCTGTAACCTGGAACTTAGACTTCAGCATAGATAAGTTAACACTGGATAATATTATGATGATTATGAAATCGTGTCCCCCTATGCTGATATCGCATTTCATAAGAGGCTTTTCTATGCCTCTCGTGGTTGAAATACGTAAGTTGAATCTCGGTTCATGACTTGACTCCTACAGGGGGAAAGAAAGATATGACTTTTTATATATTATCTAGGTCTTCATGTCACGCAGGTGTCGGCATGCTCTCTCTCACTCACTCTCTCTCTCTCTCACACACACACACACACCAAATCATAATTAGACATTAACCTCTACTGTGGTCCCCTTGTCTCTCTTCCTTAGTTAGGGTATTAACCTGAAAATTTCGTGTTTTGAGAGAGGTGACACCGCGTTATTTTTGGCTGATTGGTAATTGCAAATTAGCATCGTCTTCCCAAGGGGAGTGCGCCTGGGTCATCAAGGTCATTTTTAGATATTATATCTTAGACTGCCGCGCACAGGATTATTATCTTGACTTTTAGTGCTTACATTCGCACGACGGGATGCCAGGCTCGTAGTATTTGTTGAGACACAATTTGCCTCTTTTTCTATTTAGCCAAAAAATAAAGATAGTGAAGGTATACGTCGTGTATTTTCCTCTAATGAAGATTTGGGTCTTGGGTGTATTCTACCTTGAGTATGATAATATTATGGGATTTGACAATGTTGGGGTGTTTCAATAGTGTTTCCCAGCCCTCGTTTGATTATACATGAGACCCCTGCTCTCGATCCTTTTCTCCCAACTATCGCAAACAGGACACGAGAATAATAGATCGCATAGAAGCAAGGCATTTCAATAATTATCTGTAGGTTTGTTTGGGTGTGCTGTAAAAAGGTCGAAGAACTGTGTAAACATTGTTTGTTGAGATTGGTGGTGGGAGGGAGAGAAAGAGAGGGAGAAGCTGCGCATAGGCTGTAGCTAGATAGATATCAATTTTGTTAAAATGTTCCCAGTTGAAACCAAATTCTGTAAACACTTGCTCTGCATAATGCGATAAGCACGTTTTTATTTGAATACGCTATTGGAAATTTGGTTAGATTCGATCTGGAAAACAGAAGGCTGTGTAGGACGTTTCAGTCTGTGTTCGCATTTTTTCTCTTCTCTTCTTTCTTTCTGTTCTGCTTCGTTAATATTTTCCCTCCGAAGCCCCCGCTCCGTGGGGCACCTTGTTTTCTCGTTGCAAAAGGCAATAAGTTTCTCTCATCATTCGCTGTAGGAAAATCTTTCTTTCTATTTAACTGGGGTGATCGACCAAGAGATCTTTTGTATATTAATAATTTAAATTGTAAATGATATGACCTTTATTTAACAGTACATGACCGACATAAGTTTGAACATTCACGCAAGGTTAAAGGTCTCCTGCCATCCCTTTCCGTCGCCAGTTTTTAAAAGTGGAGCAGATCTATCTCTGGCCAAGCGGCATGGGTTTATGTAGAACCTTTTTGGTGCAAATTGTTTGAGCATCCTTCTCTTTACTGTTTTCTTCTTCTTCTTCTCATCAATCACAGATCTGTTGGCTTGTCCTCTTTGCATGTGTGTAAGGAGAATGTATCTTTGGTCGTCTCTCTACTGTTTGTGTATCGTTTTGTTCGCCCGATGTCTTTTTCTTTAAACCCCCCCAAAAAAGAAAAACTCGACTGTCTTCTTCCGTAATACTTATGTTATACTATGTCGCTGCAACAAGATAAGACACATGGAGTGTTAAGTAAATCTCATCTGAATGTTGAATTTTTGTTTAAATCATGGATAGCATCTCACCTATTCTGTTCCTCTTTGTTCATCCTGCAGACCTTCACGGCGTGGTGCAATTCCCACCTGAGGAAGACCGGCCCCCAGAACCAGATCGAGGAAATTGGCGATGATTTTCGAAATGGCCTCAAGCTCATGCTCTTGTTGGAGGTCATCTCCGGAGAGCATCTGCCCAAACCTGACCGAGGCAAAATGCGCTTCCACAAAATCGCCAACGTCAACAAGGCCTTGGACTTCATTGCTTCTAAGGGAGTGAAATTGGTTTCCATCGGAGCCGAAGGTCAGTCCCTTAAGTCGTAATCATATTTGTAATGGTGTGGGTGAACTATTGGGATAATATCGTCCTCCATACAGACATCTGGGTGTATGACTGTCTTTATTGATCTGTTTGTCCATCTATTGCAAGGTATATTTCCAACTCTGTTTTTTTTTTATATCCTGCATGTTCATCCGTTATTATAATATAAAGTATCAACTTTTAAACTTCTAGGGGTGTTTTTAAACATGTATACATTTCTAGTCATGTAATGATCTCACACACATGTGCAAGCGCCCTAAAACTCTCAATAAACAAACAAACACACATGTGGTATCAGTTCTCGTTCACTTGAAATACCTCCCTTCTACTCTGCGAGTAAGTACCCTGTGTCTTTTCATCTCACCGTTCTTCCGTCTTTGGCTCTCTCTCGCTTTCACCCGTCGTCTGTGTTGAGTAACATCGTGACCTTCTCTTGGTTCAACGGTGTTACCTTTATCTCGAATTTGGAGACAGGATTTCTCGCCCGCGGTAATACAACGCATTCCTCTCTTGCCAGATACTGATAGCACTTTGAATTTGAATCTTATCAATGTCGCCAGCGGCATTTTCCTCCCTCCCTACTACTATGGAGCCTGTGTGAAGGCCCAGGATCTCCCCCTCCTCCTCCACGCCCACCACTGATTTCATCACTATTTATGTCTTTCAGCCGAATTCGGACAGGCTTTTATTCTGTTTTGGGGTTTGCATAAGCAACAAACGGTTAACCCAATCGCGTGGAAGGAAACCCGATAGCAATCCACAGAAATTAAGTGGGTCATGCTCGAGAATCGTTTAGCTATGGCTCTGAAATCTTTAACTTATTGGGAAAAAATGTCTCTCTTAGTTTGCTATAGATTAATCATTCAGTCATTAAAAAAAAAGGGGGGTAATATCTTGCAATTTACTGACATCGAGAGGTCTAGTGACAGTTTATGCAAGTTCAGATTGGTGTTTATCAATGAATATCATAATTTCTCTTTCTCAAGTCCTGTTTCGTTTTTTTGTTTGTTTGTTCATTTTTTTTAAAATCCGATCTCCGCTATCCGTCACTGAAGAACGCCATGAATGTAACAACCAAATAAGAGTTTTCAAAACATTTCTCGATTTGCTAAAAGGA
>JAUEKZ010215428.1:4959-18721 GCA_031471865.1 Melibe leonina
GGGCGAGTTAAACCCAAATGAAACTTGAAACAATCATAACCCTCATTCAGAGTGAGAGAGAAGGACGTGTGGCGATAAGTACTTACACTCCTACAGGGCTGCGCCATGCCATAGACAGGAAGGCCCATGAGACGCCGGAAGTTGGACACCCGCACGTCCATCTGGGAGCTGAGCACATCCAGACCGATGTAATTGTCCGCCACCTGCAATGCCACAACAGCAACCGTAGCAGTTAGTAGAATAAGTAAAGTAAATCCTCTAACCCTTTCACCGCCGGGTCTGATTCTAACCGAACAGAATATGCAAAATCATCAAAATGTACGGGTTCTAATACCAGATAAATAAGATTTCAGTGAACTGACAAATTAAATGCCAAAAGCCTGAATAGTCATGTTATTTGGTTTACATGCATTTTGTGGCAGCAACTTCTGATTGAGATTAAATTGAAAAGCGAGCACAGAGGCTAATTCAAGGGATTAGATACAAATAAAAAATGTATTGCTCTTGAACTTCCCAAGGGACTAAGGACATTTATAATAGACTGGACCCCTGTTTGTTTTTGTTTTAGTCAAAATCTCTCTCCTGGTCTCAAAATAAAATATACAATAACCCCCCCCCCCCCCAAAAAAAAATCCACTCCACCCCCCCCCCCTAAAAAAGCCCCCCAAAAAACTGTACGTACCAGGAATCGAGCCTCGGACTGCAGCAGGGAGGAAGGGGCACGCAATTCGGAGAAGTCCAGCTCTGTCAGGGCGCGTAGTACTCTGGGGCTGTTCTGTAGCCATCTGGAGTAGGGCATGGTCAAGCCGCAGTGAAACTGGAGGTGGAGTTAGGGGAGGGGTCGGAAGGGTGGGAGGTATGTGAGGGGTAGAGGGATATTTGATAAGGAAAATAGTTGGTTGGATTAACGCACGTTTTTTTCGGTTTTCTCTCTCTCTCTCTCTCTCTCTCTCTCTCTCTATCTCTCTCTCTTTTAGGTCATGTCTTAGTTTAGGAACTCTTCAGACAAGACAATGTGCTGCCACACGGAGATAATCGGAGGGCTCAATCGAATGATTCATCCATTCACATTATACTGACACCGGGCTGACCAGTTTTAGCCCTGTTGCCATAATGTGGAGCGCTTGGGGGGACATCTGCTTAAATGTTGATTTATATCTCGTCAATGTGACCTTGCCAAGACTCGAACCTCCGACCTTCCGGTCACAATGTAGATGCTCTACCTGTTGAGCTAAGGGGCAAGTAATCCATATGTTGAGGGTCTATCACTGAAGTCAAAGATAACATTTCAGAGAAGAGTAGCAAAACTGATTTCAATTGAAAGGCGGCTTCACAAAACTTGCTAACTCGATTTTTTGCAAAATTTTTCCTTGACTGAATTTGGATTAAATCTTTTGTTACAATGGACACAAAACGTTAATGCATTTCTGTGATTTTAATAAAAATCTACGGGCGGAGAGTAATTTCAAGGGATTTAATCCTTAACAAACAGATGAAACCCCTACTGAACCACTTTTCAATTTTTCGATGTTGCCTTGAAATAAATTAAATCTCTGGGGTTTTTGGAAAGGAATTTAAAAGTCTGGAAAATCATTCTCCCTCCCCCTCCCGTCTGTCTGTCTCTCTCTGCTCCCCTCTCTCTCTTACTCCCCCCCCTCCCTATCTCTCTTACTCCCCCTCTCTCAACTCCTCTCTGCCCTATTTCCTTCTCTTTCTCTGTTGTGACTCTCTCCCCACCTGTCGTTTCTCTTTCCCTCTCTCCCTAACCACATTGACTCTCCCCCTTCTCTTATTCCACTCTTTATCTTTGCTTCTTTCCTCTGTTTCACAAACATACCATAACAAAACAAAAATAAAAGGCACATAAATCCACACCCATACACCAACCCCCCCCCCATACACTGACTCACACACACACACACACACACACACACACACACACGCACACACACACACAGATAAACTTGTCACTCCCCACACAGTAAATAGGCAGTGCTTGGTTGTGATGGATGTCTATGGACACTGCTTTTTACTCGAGGGCATTCTTTCTTTCCAGGACATCAAATATCAGATTGCAGTTTCCCGCTAGTGGAACATTTAATGAAGACAGTTACACATCTCTGTCAGTATTCAGTTCGTTAATAACTCTGATCCTTCCCGCTACCATACCTCCTATCTTTTTCTCATCTCTTATTCCTCCACTAATCGCCTCCTCCTCTGCTTCTCCTTTTCTTCCTGTTCCTCCCCCTCCTCCTCCGACTCATCCTCCTCCTCCATCTGCTTCTGTTATTTCATCAATCTGCATCTTAAGTTTTGTGATTCCTATAGTCAGTGTTAGCACATTCTGGCCGATATTCTAAAGCCGGATTCAGGCCTAGTTCAATTTTAAATTCAAAAGTAGCTAAATTCAACCTGAACTGAATGTTTTGGATTTTATAAGTGGTCAGAACATCAGCCCAACCTTAAAATAGTAAAGTGGAGAGCAAGAACTGGAAATCACAATGCAGTGCAGAATATACGAGACGAAGCCAAAGAAAGCAAACAAATGAAACACGGTGCTAAGCTGGATCAAACACGGGACCCTGCCACGGCACCCATTGCCTGACCGACAGCACGACACTGGGAGACTATCAACTTAGCCACCAGCTGCTCGAATCGAGTTTTAGGCTTAATGACACGATTTCAGCAATGACTTAAAAGTGAGCAATGCCTTGCTTGAACATCTGCCATGACTTTGTAAAGAGTTTTAAAATGTGGGAGAGGAAAAAGTCAACAATGAGCCCGATAAGTAATCCGCTTCATTCGTCGGACAAGACCAGATAACACGGACGGAAATTCCAAGTCTATCTTGGAAAGCAAAACTCTGCATAAAATTATTCATCTTTGATGATAATCCTTTCTATCTGAACTGAAGCATACACATTCTTCCAAATTTACCTGTTCTTCTGCTAAGGAAATCAGATTTCAGTGAATTGATATATGATGCCAAAAACCTTAATTTCACTGAGATTTGATTCATTTGGTGCAAGAACAGGCAAATCTAGAAGGTTTTAGTATCTAGAGAGTAGTTTTATTGAAAATAACCTTAGAATTGTGGGGGTTAATATCATGTCCAGTATGTCTTCCACGAATGGGTTGAGAGTTGGCAGGGGGAGGCATAGCCGAACGAAGCTGCATCATGTCCTCTGACCCAGCAACACTTGAGCAAGCTGTGTAACCGCAGTTATAGCGCCTATGTCTTCTAAGTTTCCTAAAGAACTTACATGCTCTCCCAGATAGGCGTTGAAAGCAATCAGAAGGCAATACGCTTCCACAGCACCAAGGAGTTCCTCTCGAGCAGATTCCACCAGATTCTTGCTCTGGAACGAAGGGTGGAAAATGTTACAGCGCAAAAGAGACACATGACTGTATCTGGATCTGTACTTGTATGTGTCTGTATTATTTTATCTATATGTCGTGTATTTGTTTCTGTATCTTTATGCGCGATGAAATTGTAAGTAAATTTGTACCTCATTCTGTACCTGCTCCTTCTAGGTAGAGCACTTTATGACACTATAACTTTGAATAGACCCCACTCGGGACTTCACACACTATAAATGAATATATAAATATATATATATATATGTGTGTGTGTGTGTGTATGTGTGTATATACATATATATTCATATGCGCATTTGTGTCTGTATCTGTATCAATATGTGTATGAGCATCTGTCTGTATTATATCTGTATTATATTATGTATAAAGGGTCTGCTTAGCTTGTAATGTAAAGAATGGAGAAATACACGGGCGTGGTTAATTTAAAAGGCGAATAGATTAACAAGCGGACGTTGCGCACCGGTTATTCGTGTTTTTATATTTCTCTTCTGCAACTTTATTATAAAATAAGTATATTTTCTCATCTCTCTCTCTCTCTCTCTCTCTCTCTCTCTCTCTCTCTCTCTCTCTCTCTCTCTCTATATATATATATATATATATATATTTCGTTCTCTTTATGTATGGGAAAGCCGAAACGTCATTGTTTTTGTCATTGTCTTGTCTTGTCCTATTCCCTCTTTGTCCCTTCTGGCCTTTTATTAACCATTGACGTCTATTTTACCAGCACAAGATAGCATCGCAAAGACCACAAGGGTAAAGGCATGTGTAGTATCAGCAATGTCATTGGGGAGTTGTCCATGTTCTCTGTCAGGGAGGGTAAGTTAATCACACATTTAATTACACGATATCTGACGTTGTGAATATACTCCCGAAATAATCAATAATTATATAATGATATTCCATTTCAGGAATTATCACCTAAAGGAAAATAATCTCATTTTTGCTGTGATCGGTCATCGTTAACAAAGACTTGGACAATTAATCAGGGCGCCAACTCCATCCCCCCCCCCCTACATCTGCCCGCGCCCCAAACCCACTTAACCCTACTTTATGAATAAAACAATTAAGCACATTCTATTTAATACGGTTACAGGAATGATTCGTTCATTAATTAATATATTTCCGACGGCGGTCAGATTTATTATCAAAGCATGACGTCATTAGTTACCTCGGGGCTGCTGTTGCTATTTTTGGCCGTTGTCTCCAGCTTGGTCTTTAGGTGAGCGATGGCATCCTTCAGGTTGATGACACTGGCACACTGGCTGATGGCCGTGTCAACCTGTGGACGGGCAGAGTTCAGGGTTCAATAAATGACGTCATCGCTGAACGATTTCGTTTGATTGTCGGTAGTTCATTGCCCTTTTAAAGGCTTTTTAGGTCATATCAAAGATGGGATCCCAAAGAAAAAGTTAACGTGCTGTCACATCGAAATAAATGAAATATCTCACCTAGTCAAAATATACTGGCACTGGGCCAATCAGTCCTAGAATTGTTCCCGTTCAGGAAATGGATGAAAAGCATGAAACTGGAGATGTGACTACTACTACCACTACTACTGCTACCACTACCACTACCACTACTACTACTACTACTACCACCACTACTACTACTATTACTACTGGGACTACGACTACTACTTTTACTACTACTACTGTTCCCATAATGCCGAACACATGGCTGGAGATCTGCTGAAATGCCGATTTTAATATTTTAACGCGTTCACTGCTAAGGTCGTTTTCCAAGCTACTGACTTCAAGATTTGTCTGTTCTTTTACCAGATAAATTAGATTTTAGTGAACTGAAATCTAATTTTTCTTGTGGAAGAACGTATACATTTTGAAGGTTTTGCATACTTCTGTTCGGTTGCAATCGGACCCCGCAGTGAAAGGGTTAAGGTATGACGCGGTCGTGGTTCGATCCCCCGACCTGCTGGTCCCTTCCCGGACACTCTCCGTATGGACCACGGAATCGGTGACTGGGGAATTCCTTTGTGTGTTTTTCTAAGCTGTATTCATGAACTACTTTAGAACAAACTAAAGGAAATGGATCACATCTCTCACAGTTTGGTGAGATTTTACGACATAGCGTAGCCAGTGGGATTGTTAAATAATGTCCGTACGGATGGATCGATGCTATCACCGTAGATGATACTACAGTCATTAGCAGTTGTCGGGTAACATGAAGAGGCACACTGTGTCTAAAGGTTAAGTCTGCTACTTGAAAAAATGGTGACGATGAAAGGGGTTACCAACCTGTGGATTCGCTAACGGGGTATAACAAATTCTGGCCTGATATTGCCGCCATTAGATGGGATTTGCACAGAGCCTCTATTGGGCTCAATTTACGACTCCAGAGCAAGCCCTTTTCCGAACGTAAATTTAGCTCGATTGAATGTTTTGACTACGGATTCAGTATGTCTTGGCTGTTACTTTCTCTACCAACGTCTGCAAAGATTTCTGCTACCGTCGTTGGCAGTTAAACCTATATTAAGGTATGAATATATATAAAATAAGAAATGTTTACCCGACATGGTTAGGCCTATAATGAAGACTTGCGTGGAGCTGGACTGAGGCCTAGTCGGAGCTCAAATTCTAAATTTAGCTCGATTCAGTGTCGGACTGAATGTTTTAGATTCATGAGAAGTCAAAACACCCTAAACAATTAGGTTGGGACTTATAGGTCTTAGTTTGATGTCATGAAATCAGCCACAGACCGTGATCTACAGACTACAGACCCTGGTTGATCTATTGTACTTACCTGGAGCTGTAAAGATTTTCCGTTGGAGAATTGTGCCACCATCCGTCTAATTGCCCTACACTCCTCTGTGGCCCCGCTAGATGGCACTTCCCCGTTGTCTGTGCCCTCGGGAGGGAGACTCGAGGGCACTTCTCCGTTGTTGGTGCCCCTGGGACCGGAAGAGAGCGAGAGAAAGAAAGATTTAATGATCTCCTCAGGGAATTCAGCGCTGAAAATTCTAGAGGGATTGTTTGTGGTCGTCATTATTCTTTCATAACTAGGGCTTTTTCATACGAAAGTTTATTGATTCATTTAAGAATATTCTTATGGTAATGCTCCATACATAAAAAGAAACAAAATTACAAACATAAATAAGGGCCTTGAATTAGTTATGAATCAAAACCCGCGTTATATAATGAGGTCATTCCGTTTTCTAAGCTAAGATAAAAATAAAAATTTAATCAAGTCAAATTATATAAATTTGCTGTTTAAAATTATCATACTAATGAAATGAAACGTGATCTATTTGTGTTTAATTAACCGAAGACCGAGAGGATAGGCACATTTGCTAATCCTCTATGGTATATACTAATCTTTTGGTGAAGGGACCTCAATAGGTAGTGCAAATACTTTTGAAACCGGCGCCGTAATGGCGGCTAGGAACGAACCAGAAAGTCTTGGGTTTGAATCCCGGCCGCATTATCATCTACCAAGACGTGTTTTAAAAACTTTCTTGCTAGGCGCACGGTATTGTGAAAATAGTGTGTAGACAGGTTTATCCGGTGTCTGCATACTGTGATGTATCCGAGACAGCCCTCAGTTTATCCCTGTGTGGCAGCACGTTAACTTGTCTAGAGACTTCCGCTTTCATATGACCTAAAATGTATTTAAAATGGCGTTCAACAAGTATCAACCAACCAGCCACCAACATCAATGACAAAAATAAAAATGCACTGCAAAATGCATAGAGCTCGGAAAATATGGAAACCTGATTTATATAATACGTGTTTATATTTTAATCCTTTTAATGCTGCCACCAAACTCATAAAAAATTTCAGGCTTTTGGCATAATTTGTCAGTTCACTGAAATCTGATTTATCCGACATAAGAACACGTACATTTTCAAGATTTTGCCTATTTCGGTTGGGTTAGAATCAGACCTCGCTGTGAAAGGGTTAACAGGCTCACCTGAGCTGAGAGAGATCCCGGGACCGATGCAGGTACATGAGACAAGATAAGACCATGACGAGAGCAGCCCTGCGTCCGCCGGAGTGAGAGATGAGGTAGACGGCTGGAGGCTTGCTGCGTCCTCGGTGGTGGAGGAAAGACGGGCTCTCCTGGAATAACAAACGGTTGTTGTACAATCGGTTGCTTGGGGGTTCAAATGGCTGGCCTAGAGGCATACAATTGGATTAACTGCATATTTCCCGTTTTAAGAAAATCCTCTCAATGACACGGATAATCGATTGTTACACCAATTTGACGCGACGCAAATAAGAAAAAAATGTCTTGTTATTTTGCGGTTACAATAATATTATGCCCCCAGACTCGCAAAATACAGTCCGCGTTTTTGATGTATCTGTGCTACACGTCTGAATATTTTAATTAACATTGTTGAGGACAATATTGATTTATAGTAATAATAATGATAATAATAATAATAATGATAATAATTGTTATTATTATTATTATTTTTATCATTATTATCAATATTATTATTATTATTATTATTTTTATTATAATTATTGTTACTAAGACTAAAAATGGAAATTATAGCTGTTGTCTTGCCAGGCGCTTGGTGTTATGTGAAAAGCTCTAACTGGTTTACCCGTTGCTAGTTTGATCACGTGACTGGGTGAGATACTCGAGGTAGCCCCCCCCCTCCCCCGTTTACTGTTGTATTCCATGAAATTAATCCTTTCATTGCTAAGGTTGTTTCTCCAACAACACACCAAATAAATCAAACTCTCTTTTCTTCTTCTAGATTCACCTGTTCTTATAGAAGATAAATATAAGATCTCAGTGGATTTCAGTGCCAGAAACTCAGGCTTTTGGCTAATGTCAATCCACTACTGAAATCGGATTTATCTGGTATAAGAACTCTCAAATTTCAAAGGTTTTGTATATTCTGTTTAGTAAGAAACAGCCCGCTGTGAAATGGTTAGACTGTTCAGAAAGCTCCGCCATTATGATAACCCAAATTGGATTAAGATACTTTAAACAGGCATCAACCAACTAACTAACCAACCAACCAACCAACCAACCAACCAACCAACCAACCAACCAACCAACCAATTAACTAACCAACCAATCAACCAACCGATCATCCAACCAACCAACCAACCAACAAAGAATACATATGTTTTCATAAAACACCAAGTGATTACTCACAACGAAAAGGGAAACGAACTGGTCAATCATCTGTTCTGTCGGGACGCCCCTCTCCGAGAGACAGATTCTGTCATATCTGCAAAAGAGTATAAAGACATATTCTGTCACAACTGCATTAATTTATATAAAGATATTCTGATATTATCTGCAAAGAAGTAGAGAGACAGATGCTGTTATATATACAGTGGAGCTAAGACAGTCCTATCTGCAAGAGAGTAGAGAAGAGAAGAGAGAGAGAGAAAGCGAGCGAGCGAGAAAGAGAGACACTGAGAGAGAGAGAGAGAGAGAGAGAGAGAGAGAGAGAGAGAGAGACAGAGAGAGAGAGAGAGACAGAGACAGAGAGCGATAGAGACCAAGAAAAAGAGATGAGAGAGGGATATTCTATCATATCTCTAACAGAATAGAGAAATAGATTCTTTCATATTTGCGAGAGGGTAGAGAGAGAGAGAGAGAGAGAGAGAGAGCGAGAGAGCGAGAGAGAGAGAGAGCGAGAGAGAGAGAGATAGAGAGAGAGAGCGATACCATCTTATCCTACTTTCCTCCTCCTCCTCCTCCTCCTCATCATCATCATTATCCCCATCAGCACCGTCACCATCATCAGTAGCCGTGTTTGACTTAGGTCTCCCCCGGCCAATCTTTAACCCATTATACAGTTAAAAATTGGTGGGTAGGCGGCCCGGGATCGACTTTGACGGGTCGGTTCGGGCGTCGGGGAGAGCACCGGCACCATTATCGTCCCGACTCGTACCTGAGGACGGGGCTACCGAAGACGTTTCGGGTGTAGACCTCTGCCGACAGCATCATATCCTCCTCGTACTTGACGGTGCGGGTGTGGGGTTCGTGATGGGGGTGGGGGTGGTCCAGGTGGTCGTAGAAGTAGAACACGGACTCTTCCTCCATAGAGGCAATGGCCATCACCTGCAGCAGAAACGATGACGACGATGATGAAGAGATGACGATAACGATGGCGATGGTAATGCTGATAAGTTGAAATAAGCTTAGCATGGCAAAGTTAAGATTTGATAAGATTAGATGATTTAGAACTTTACTAATTCCTCAGCATATGATGATGATGATGATGGTGATTTTGAAGGCGATGATTATTATAGTGGTGATGACAGGGCTGAAATTACTGTTGATGATGGTGATGATGATGATTATGGTGGTGGTGGTGTTGATAATGATGATCACTATTATAATTATCATTATGATTATTATTATGATGATGATGATGATGACGATGATGGTAATGTTAATAGTAATGGTTATGATGACGGTTGATAACAGTGATGATAGTGATAATCAAGATGGTGACAATGATGATGTCTTTGATGATGGAATTTGGCGATGATAATAGTACTATCAGCAGCGGTAGTACTACTTCTACTACTGCTACTAAATCAACAACAACAGCAACAACAACAACAATAACAAGAATAAGTTAGGTAATAACTGGCATGGCACCACATAAGGTCAAGAACTCGAGCTAACCGGATTTCCCTAGCTGGTCTATCGCAGATTACCTCCATAACCTGATTGTTACTCATTTAACAACAGGGTCGAGTAAGCAATGAGGGTTAATTTCATTGGCCGGGGAAAAACCAAATCGTTGCTGGAAGGAATCGTACTCCCGAAACTTGCTGTGCTGTTACTTTCAGTTTTCTCTCTCTCTCTCCCTCTCCCCCCTCTCTCTCTCCCCTCTTCCCTATCTCTCTCTCTACCCCCTCTTTCAGACACACTATCTCTCTCTCGACAACCCTCTCTCTCTGTCTCTCTCTCTCTCTCTATCTCTCCTCTCTCCCCTCTTCCCTCTCTCTACCTTCCCCCTCTCTCTCTACCCTCCCTCTCTCTCAGACACCCTATCTCTCTCTCGACAACCCTCTCTCTCTCTCTCTCTCTCTATCTCCCCTCTCTCCCCTCTTCCCTCTCTCTACCTTCCCCCTCTCTCTCTACCCTCCCTCTCTCTCAGACACCCTCTCTCTCTCGACAACCCTCTCTCTTATACTGACGCAACTTCTGTCTCTCCCTCTTTTTTGTAGGCTTCTTCCCTCGCTCCCTCCCCTCTTCCTCCTCTCTCATGACAATCTTCTCTCTTTCTCTCTCTCTCAATGATGCTGCTGCTACCCTCTCTCTCCCTCTCATTTTCTCGTAGCCTCTTCTTGCCTCACTCCCTTCTCCTTCTGTCCCCCTTCCCCCTCCCTCTCTCTACGCGCGCGCGTTCTATTTTACCTCTCCTTGTTTCAATTTGTCTCGAAAAAACTGCTTCATTTTCTGTTGAAAAAAAACCCCCCACTAAACAAACAACAACAATAACAACATCATTGCGATACAAAAATGTCCAAACATTATGAGCTGGGCGTGACATCGAAGCACGAAACCGGATACAGATAGATTGATGGCTGAACTTCAGAGAGGACGCCTTTCCTGAGCGGCATGCAATTCACTCTACTGTTATTGAATGCTATACAATTATTATATCCAAAGATATCCAATGCTGTCTAACGCTATCCAATGCAGCGGAGGGCACACGATGCTATCAAAGCTATCCACATTTATTCAACGCTTTATCGATGATATCAGATGCTATCCCATTGCAATCCAACGTTATCCAACGCTCTATCCAACGACAAAATACTATCCACACAATCCCCTGCAATCAAATGATATCCAATGCGGCCCAATGTAATTGCTACGATGAAGTTAATCAAATTGTCTCGTGTTTGCCACGCCAAAGCAAAGTGGTTATCATCGCATTAAACTTGTCTCGGATTTAAAATCTTGTTTTTTTTTGGTTTTTTTTTTTATTTTTTAAATCAACAGATTTGCGAGCAACTACGACCGTCATGTTCCTGCATGTACACATTGCGAAATATTCTATGCCAAACTTTTTATGCACTGGAAACAACAAGTATGTATCATAAAGAGCACTTACAAAATAACAACCTAAACCCAAACCTCTTCCTCTCCCCCCCCCCCTCCGCGAAAAAATCCCCTTAAAAACATACGAACAAACTTAAAAAAAATCCCCAACAGCAACTCCCACCCCCGTCAAAATGAAAACCAGAAAAAATCGCAGTGAAACAAAACAAAGCATTTTCAGCTGCATTTAGCTCACGATATTTTTCGTAACAGGTTTGCGCCATGATTCATTTTGGCGGATAATTTATTGATATGTTGTTTTACTGCTTTTAACATGATTTTTTGTGCACAGGAAACTATGACATCAGACAACAAATTTTCTAGGACAACAACGCCGTGTTTGCTGCTTCATGATTTCCCTAATAACCTGTTGGCGCCAAGTTCTTGTTTCGTCGTTCTGTCTTCGGCTATTTATAGGTGGAAAGTAATGTCGTGTGTTGCGTGGCTTTCTACGCATCGGGTGCTATAAATAGCATCAAGTACTTCCATAATGTTTTCATAAAGGAACAAATGTTAAGACAAATATTTTAGTACAAAAGGTTGTTTTTTTCGTAACGGTGAAAAAAAAATGAGTTTACAACATCGTCTAGGTTATATTCTCGCACAGTTCCAGTAAATAACGTAGATAGAGATAAAAACGAGGGAAGGGGGAAGGGGGGGGGGGGGGGAGGGGGGAGGAATAGAGAAAGACTTGTCTTTATAAAAGCGAGTCAATTCAATGCGCAGGGGAGACCAGAGACTGTTTTATCACTCGAGACTTAATTTAGTTACAGTATGGATCGGACTTGATATTTGGACAACTCATGAACTTCAAAGTATTCACTCCGAGTCTGCATCGAGTTGAATGTATATTTTAGGCCTAGAATCAGCCCCAGGAGTACAGTTGTCATTGTACTAGTCATTGTGTCACTTCCTGTAGTAGTTAGTGCCAAAAGTACTTCCGCCGAGTCTAAACAAACCTTTTCTCCATTTACTGCTAGGTGGACAGGAATGTACTTATGCTGTTCCGACTGGGATTCGAACTCACATCAAACGACACGGGAATTCAAAACTAGGCGATTGTTAGACGCTGTGCCGATTGAGCCGACGATAAAGAAAAAAGAGAATCAAAAACACTTCCGAATATCTTGAAGGCTTTTAAAGGCTTTGCTCGTCTCCGACTAAAATCCACCCTCACCAGTAATGGAAGTTTTATTCAATGATTTCTAGTTTCCTCCCTAGAAAAGTTCGTTTACATGCAAATCGTGCGGTTTTTATTTACAGACAATGTCTGTTCGAATTGATTCACACTAAGATAAAAAAAACAACTGGCATTTGGGGAATAAAACCGTGTAGTTAAATTCAATGGTGTTCCATTTTTATAAAGCTATTTTGCCATTCCCCACTAACTCAATCATTCGCAGAATTACTCTCTCACTCACTCTACATCAGGGCGAGTCTAGGTCATTTCTTTAGCTGCTCTAACTAGATATCAAAATCTGTAAGATTTGCCTGTTCTAATTCCAGATAAATAAGATTTCAGTGGACTGATATATGTCAAAAGCCTGAATTTCAGGCTTTAGGCATATGTCAGTCCACTGAAATCTTATTTATCTGATATAATAACATGTTATTTTGCAAGATTTCGTATGTTCTGTTTGGTTAGAAGTGGACCTCGCCGTGAAATAGCTAGGATCCGACTGCCAGCACATCAAACCCGGGATGTAAATATAGGCAATTTAGCAGCTGGCACGACAGGCCCTCATCATTATAGGAATATTGCTGACATTGGTTGCCCAGGTGTACGTATAATCCGACTGGATGAAATATTCAATTTAGCACACCTGTGTGGCAGCTCGTTAATTTGTCTATATTATGATCCACCTTTGATAAGAACTAAATTGTGTTTAAAACTATATCAAACAGACAACAGCACTCCATCAACTTGTCCCCTCCCTCATTCATATCACAGGCTTGCTGCCTCACCTGTCTCCCTAATTACCGTTTCCTGCTCTTCCCTCCACTGCCTCTCATTACTTCTCTTTCTCACTCCCTCCTTTCCTCTCTCTCTCACCTCTCTCCCTCCTCCCTTACATCTCTCCCTCCTTGCCTTCCTCTCCCTCCTCCCTTCCTCACATCTCTCCCGCCTTCCCTTTCTTTGCCTCCTCCCTCACCTCTCCCCATCCTTTCCTTTCTCTGCCTCCTCCACCTCTCTTCCTCTTTCCCTATCTCTTCCTCCCTCACCCTCTCCCTCACCTCTCTTCCCTTCCTTAGTTCTCCCCACTCCCCTTTCTATCCCTCCTTCTTCACCTCTATCCCCTTCCCTTCCTCTCCCTCACCTCTCTTCCCCTTCCTTAGT
>JAUEKZ010215462.1:0-10098 GCA_031471865.1 Melibe leonina
TAGCCTATCATCTTACTTACCCCTGGGCGCTTATATGACCATAGCAGTTGCAAGTGCCCTAAAACTCTCAACAAACAGTTATTGGAATAATGAGACGAAAAAGAAAATAGGGACGCAGAAATATGCTCGTTATATCTGTTTGTTCCTTGTGAGCAAGTTGGTTATAAGTGTGCTCTATTGTAACTTCATTCTCTTTATAGGTACCAATCGGATTAACAGCAATACGTTGGAGGAAGAGAATCCTTCCTCTGAGCTCAGCAATATGGAGGAGGAGGTAAGTATTATAGACGGGTAACATGAGGATGGACTGCTGAGCCTGTGGTAGTCTCGAGTAAAGAAAAGAATGGTAATAATTAACCGTCAAAAGGGAGACAGAGACAAAATGACGCCAACGTTTCGGCCTAAGGCCTTCTTCAGGACAGACAAAAAAAAAAAAAAAGATAAATAATTATAATGTTACTCATCCGTTTCAGTCATCTCATGATTAGATTTGTCTCGCCTCCACCAATGATCCTCTGTCTATGGTGTCCACAAGGGGGCAGAGAGGTCAAAGTATTGTCAGTTTTGCTCTAGTTTTGATATTTTTATTGATTTATATCTTCTGGCTTGTCTATATATTTAATTATGTATTCCACTGAAGCTCTGTGCTCTTTTCATTTAGCCTGTTCTGTGGTGGTACTTTTCCTTTATGAGCTAGATTTGGTTGTTTGCCTATAGTGATGCTAAAATAAAAACCTCCAAGCAACACCATAACTATTTATCAATGCTTTTCTTTCTTTCTTTTCTCTCCACCCGACCACCTCTCCCTTCCCTTCTCATTTCAGAATGACTGCTGACATACTCAAAGATCAGTTATTCTTGTTTTGTGTTCAACCTCTTAATACTGGATCATTGATTGTTGAGACATACTCAAAGATCAGTTATTTTTGTTTTGTGTTCAACCTCTTAATACTGGATCATTGATTGTTGAGATCTAGCTCTATGTTGTTTGGTTATGAATGGAACAATAGGACATGTCATATGTACCTGCAGCCAACTAAAACCTATCACAGAGCCAGGAGAGGAACTTTGAATTAAGACAAAAGCAAGCAGATGATCAGCCTCCAAATGTTATGTTTAGTCCAATTCTGTAAAAGTGAAAGAGTCATTTGGTGTTTTATCCATCTTTCTCAGGATGGAAAGTAATGAATAATAATAATAATAATAATAATAATAATAATAATAATAATAATAATAATAATAATAATGATGATGATAGTAATAATAATAAGAATAATGGTAACAATAATCATACTGGTAATAATCTAAATATTAATGGAGCTAAGTGAAATTTTGCAAGCTTTATATTCTCAAAAACTACATGACAAAAAAAATACAAAATTTGGCCAGTCCCCGCCATAACTTTAAATGTTGTGTTGTGGTATTGTATTTTCATTTGGATCAAATTTTTCTACTATAAAAAAATTGTTTCAGCAAATTTTATTCATTTTCTGTCCAATCGGTCTATTCACTGCGGACATTGTTACGTATAATTTAATCTTTGTTTTAATTATAAAACGTCATTGTGCACATGTGGGTATGAGTGTTGTTTGTGAGTTGTGAGTAAGAATAGCTTTCCCTATTTTTGACCATTCATTGACATTGTAGTTCTATTTATTTCTTGTACCGTAAAGTGCCTTGAGCCTTTTATTACCCATGGAGTAGAGCGTAATATAAATGATATTTATAATTACTATTATTATTATTTATGTATTTATTTTCTATATATGCCATCAACCTAAAAGTTGTTATAAATTCATCTATATATTATATTTGCTGTTTTTTGTAGTTTATTCCTATTTACACATTATACTACCTTTTTATGATAGTATCATATACATACCAGAACTTTTCGACACCTGTTATCCAATTCCAAAGCAGACACCAAGAATTGCTATTGTTTTTATATGTATATATATATATTTATATATAGCTACAGGGAACAATATATTCCTATTTATATATTTTTAAAATAAAATACAGCAAAATTGCATTGTATTTACTCTGTATATTAAAAGATGTAAAGCATTATAACTGTGTTTGGTTTGGTTCCTTATTTTGTTTACTGTTTTGTTTTTACTGTCTTCTTATCAAACTTATAATAGTAGGGACATAATTGTATTGACCTAATTCTCAAAGGGATGATCGTATCAAGACAGAGCTGTGCTTATTTTAGAGATACCTAATCAAACAGTTGAAGTTGAAGCAAATCTTTATCATAACAACACACAATAATGATAATGATGTGTAGTTCTCTCTCACTGTAGCAGTAGTGGCTAGTGAAGAAATAATTATTGGATTATTGACTTCATTCTCATAGGGATGTTCATGTCATTAATGGCAATGCAGAGTTATGCTTATTTTAGAGGTAGGTACCTATTCAAACAGTTGAAGCAAACATTTAATATAAAAGCAACAACATTTACAATATTAATCATAGTATGTTAATCATAGTCACAACAATATAGACATATATGTCAGTTCAGTGAAATCTGATTTATCTGGTATAAGAACTTGCAAATCTTGAAGAATGTGGAAGGGTTAAGCAACTGCCCAGCCAGGCGCTCGGCGTTATGGAAACAGTGCTTGGACTGGTTGGCCCGGCGTGAGTATACTGTGACGGGTAGGTATTGGAGTAAGCCCTCCATTTATCTCACTGTGGAGGCACCGTTAACCCTTTCACTGCTTACAACGCCAAAATCTTCAAGATTTGCCTGTGTTTTACCAGATAAACCAGATTTCCGTGAACTGACATAATATGCCAAAATGTCAGCTCACTGAAATATGATTTATCTGGTATAAGAAAACGTATATTTTCAAGATTTTGCATATTCCATTTGGGTTAGAATCAGACCTCGCGGTGAAAGGGTTAACTCTAAAACGCTCCGCCTCGAGAACGAAGGTGGAACCAATTTTTACAAAGGGCTAAAATAAACTTATAGTTCTAGAAATCCCAATTGACCAATACCTGCGAAATTAAAGTCCAGTAAGAGGCAAACTCGGCAATAAGGCTATGAGGTAATTCCCAGCTGATGTCTTGTTTCAGTCGTAAAAAATCTCAGTAAGAACATCAAACGGACTTGTCTTTTTTTCTCTCCTTTGACTTGTTACACAGCCGATTTCTAGATAGTGGATAATAAATAATTTGGGAAAAAATCAACAATTTTGGTAGTCTCTCTGCAATGAAATAATATCCCCCAGCCATTTATTGGACGATTTGAAAACAGTACCATTAATAAGTGTCCTTGAAATAAGTTTGTATCTGTTTAAAACGATTCATATATAAATTGAATATGATAATTGGATTGGTAATGATAAAATTCTTACTTTATTTACTTAATTACTTACTTTCTTACTTTATTCTATACAAATACATGTAACTAAATATCTCCAATCCAAATTTAAACACTAAGTCGTCATTTGAAGGCCTACAACGTTTGAGTTTCAGACTCTGTGTTGTCTCCGAATGTCTCTTTCATCGGCTTTCCCCTGGTCTCCGGAAGTCTGGAAATGAGACCGGAAGCCAATAGACCCAGGCACCCCATGATCAAGAACCAGAGGTAAACCATTTCTGGGTCGTCGGGGATGAGGAAAGGGGAGACCATCGCCCCGAGACGTCCGATGAAGGCTGCCCCGTTCAAACCCACGCCACGGACAACCGTAGGGTAGATCTCACTCACGTGGACTTGCTGGGTGCAAAATGTGGTGTCCACGCCCACCTCCGCTATGATGAGAAAGACCAACGTCCCCAAAGTCTTGGTGGCACCGTCAGAAAACTTCTCCAACACCGTAGCACCAAAGAAACACACGCCTGCCAAGGACATGAACACGAGAGAGCCCAGCCTTCTACCGAGAATGTTTGGGGCAAAAAACGGAAACACCGCGCAAGGGATAAGCAACGCGTAGATCAGAATGAGGTTGACGTAAAAGTTGCCGTGGAAGGCTTTCACCCCGAAGGCAAGGGAGTCAAACAGAAGATTGAGAATCACCCACACCAGCCCGATTATTGTAGAAAAGCTTCTGTATCCAGGACGGAACAGATCCAGAGGAGTGTATCTCTTTGTATCCACATTTGACGTAGTGATATTCTTCTCACATAACGCCCTACCCACCTGAAACTTCTTGCCATTGAACTTGGCCATTTTCATTGCCACTTTGTCGAATTTTGTCTTTTTACCTTTCACTTCAAGCCACCTGAGACTTTCTGGGATCCATAGAACTGGAAGAAAGCTTATGAAGCAGACAGAACTTGTAGTAATAAGTAGGTATCTCCAGTCCTTAAGTAGCATGGTGGTAAGTCCAAATAAAACTCCTGCTACGCCCCAGCTTGGCAAACCGCCAACTGGCCCCCGCCATTTCTTGGTGAGAAATTCTGAGGTATACATGTATTCCATTCCTCGATAGAATGGAGTGAGAATGCCTAGTATGAATCGGGATGCTGCAAATATCTCCCAAGACGTAGAGAAGATGGACACAAACGTTAACACAGATGTGATCAACAGAGATCCGTACATAGTCTTTCTCCTGCCGATTCTGTCCACTAACTGACCGGAAATTGTTGTGCCCATCATGTGACCAGCCATCTGCAGTGAGATGATAAATGCAGGAATCCACGCTTTGTCACAGGTCAGACCCCACTCTGTGACAATCGTGGAAGACTCGGGGTTGAATTCTACGTGTGTACACGCCTCAAAGGCTGCACAGGACTTATCGTTCTTGTACCTTACCACACCGGCGATGGTAGAGGCGTTGACCAGGGAGATGTCCGGCAATAGTGTGTGGTTGGTGTGGTTGGTGTGGTTGTAGTTGTCCAGACATCTCCATCCGGGGTTGTAGTTGCCGTAGGACATGAAGACGATGGTGCTGAGGCAAGGGATTTTGACGAGGTTGAATAAAAAGAGGACGACGAGGACCTGGAATGGACCACATCCTATCTCGTTCTCGATCAGACTCTCAGCCAGACCTGGGGAAATGGGGGGGGGGGGGGGTTGATAGGTGGGGGATGGGGTGGGGATGACAGAGTCCTTAGTCATAACTAACTGTAAACGTGATGTGTCGGCCCGATAGCTCAGTAGGTACAGCGTCTGGCTACCACTCAGCTCTGAATCCTTGTGTGAAATAGATCGGGTTCGATCCCATTTGGAGCAAGAATTATTTCCAGGACCTTTGACCAGTGCACAATTCACAACAATGTAGACCATGGGTGCCCGTGGTCAGCCTTTTCCGATCCTGAAATCTGATTGGCAAAATGTTGCCTATCCTGAAAATTCCCAGCATGAAATGAGGAGCAAGGTCTCTTTAGACATGGCGAAAGTAAAGGCGGCGTGGACAACAATGGCAAACTACCACACTATGCCGTATGCGTAGTACAATCAGGACTCTGTATTCCTTATCCCTGACATGAGGGTATTGATTGAGTATGAGACTCACGTTACGTAATTACATGATGCACGGTGCACAAAGAAGGGCACTGTGAATGCGTCAATGAACAGGATATTAGTCTACATCATGTGTGCAAGACTTCCTGGTTTTTCAGGTGTTTCCTAAATGAGAAAGTAACGGGTTGAAAATTCTCTGAATAGATTGGCAACATTTGTTTATCCGTCAGATTTCAGTATTGGTGTAGTTGTACTAAACTAAAGCGATTGTGTTTGTATGTGGTCCTATATCAAAGTACATGCAAAACCATGTTTGTAGTCTTGAGCAAATTTTACACTATTCTTTTATTTCGATTTTATGAAAAACGGAACAAAATATGAGGAAATTTTCAGGATAGGCAACATTTTGCCAATCAGATTTCAGGATGGGAAAAGGCTGACCACTGGCACCCATGGTCTACATTGTTGTGAATTGTGCACTGATCTGTTAGTCACACCTTTTACATGGAGCGAGCACTTTTCTTTCCATTGATAGCCATGCACCGAATATCTATAACCCGTGCGTCAGAAGTTGCTGCTTAGTATGTTCCTATCAGTATTATATCTATATAGACGTCGATACTTATTCATTCATTCATTCATTCATTCATTCATTCATTCACTCAATTTAGTAATTGATTGATTAATTCATTTATTTACCATTTTTATTCATTCTTTTATTGACTCATTGATTCACTAATATATATATATATTATATATATATGAAATTGAAATGATACTTTTTCTTAAAATGAATACCATTTCTAACAATAATGATCTGTCTATAGAATGAGAGCTGAATATTAAATTGAAAAAAAAGAAAAGAAATTGGAGCTACCTGAGTGAGCCATGGTTGCTGTTGGTCCTTGATTGCTTTAGTGTTGGGGTGGTTTACATGTTCTACTCCATCCTGAGGAGAAATTGAGAGAAAAAAAGTGAAGTATGGAGTAGAGACTTGAACGGTTCCGTAGCTCAATTGGTCGAGTGTCCGCCTCGAAACCGGTACGTCAATAGGTCGAACCCCAGCCATGCCTTACCTAAGACGTTGAAATTGCCATTTTTAATTTTTTTTAAACTGTCCGACCAAATGTTGATGTAAATGGAAATGTAAAAATTACTTATTTAGCGCCAATTTCCATCCCTGATGCTAAGAGGCGCGTTACGATTCAACTCTCTTCATTCACTCATCCACGCATCCATTCACTGATTTCACTGAATAAGCAAAGCCCTCCGCGTTATGAGAAAAGTGCTCAGACTGTATTGTCTAGTGTCAGTATACTGTGACTTGGTGTGATATTCGAGTGAGCTGTCCATTTAGAGGGCCCCACCTTTGATAACACCAAGATTGTGTTAAAAATGTGTTGAATGTATAGGCTGCAAGCAACTGGCCAACAAACGGAGGGAGGATTTGTGTTACATAACATAGTATAACATAATAGATCACATAACATAACAAAACATAACATAAAATCTTATCACATAACCTAACATAACATAGCATAACATAACATAACATAACATAGTATAACCTAACATAACATAACACAACATAACATAACCTAACATAACACAACATAACATAACCTAACATAACATAATATAACATAACACAACATAACATAACACACCATAACATAACCTAACATAACATAATATAACATAACATAACATAACATAACACAACATAACATAACCTAACATAACATAATATAACATAACACAACATAACATAACACAACATAATATAACCTAACATAACATAATATAACATAACACAACATAACATAACCTAACATAACATAATATAACATAACATAACACAACATAACATAACACAACATAACATAACTTAACATAACATAATATAACATAACACAACATAACATAACACAACATAACACAACATAACATAACATAACATAACACAACATAACATAACACAACATAACATAACATAACATAACATAACATAACATAACCTAACATAACATAACATAATATAACATAACCTAACATAACATAACACAACATAACATTACATAACATAACACAACATAACATTAACATAACATAACATAACACAACATAACATAACATAACATAACATAACATAACATAACATAACAACAAAACGTAACGTAACGTAACATAACATATCAAAACATAATATAACATAACGTGACGTAACATAATATAATATTAAATAACATAACATAACGTAACATAACGTAACGTAACATAACGTAACGTAACATAATATAACATAACTCAATAATTTGAATCAAATTGATAGCCTCTTTAAAAACTATTTTAGAGTGAGACACAGACTTTATGTAAGCCAATCTACAGGTAGAAACGCAGCACAGAACCCGGGGGGCACCAGGTTCGGTCGGTTCTTACCAGTGGTACTTCGGATTTTCTTTGGGCAAGGACATTTGTTACTCCAACTGCCTCACCCCACCCAGGCATAAAATAGTACCAATCCCCAATTTTGTTTGGGGAAAGTCTAGTAATCTACCATAGACCAGCGTCCTATCCAGAGGGTGGCAACCATTGTCATTTGTCTGCTTTGCGCTACAGAAACCGGGATAAGCTCCGGCTCTATGGGTCATTATGCTCTAAATGACTTACTTTTATTTTTTTCTGATTTTCAGTGAATTTCACTGTATGTTCCTCACTTAAAAATAATCCACGATGAACAAATGATATATTATTTCAACATTGCATTCTACAGAAAAAGGCATCTAAAAATGACTGAGCAACCGCAGCATATGCGTTAAATCAACAATGAAAAACAATATCAAACTGCTTTTAAATATGTATATAAAGTACAGCCCTCAGTTTCATGTTCTATAGCCTACTTTATGATAATAGTAATAGCATTAAAATTTAAACAGGTTATCTTTGCTAATCTGATAAATTATGGTCCTATTGTTAACCCTTTCACTGCTAAGGACACCAAAACCTTCAAGATTTGCAGGTTCTTACACCAGATAAATCGGATTTCAGTCAACTGACATATGCCAAAAGTCTGACATTCTGGCTTTTGGCATATGCCCTGTCACTGAAATATGATTTATTTGGTATAAGAACACGTACAATTTCAAGATTTTGTGTATTTCAGTTGGGTTAGAATAAAACCTTGCTGTGAAAGGGTTAAGATTGACGATAAGAACAAGCTTGACGTTTGTCTTATCGAATGAGGGCAATTTTTCGGTTTGGTTGTTTGGTTGTCACCTATTTATGTATGTAACAGTTTCGTGCGGAGATTTGGGTCACCCCTATACCACTCTTCATCCAATTATGGAACGTATCGTTACAGGTCTGGACCGAACGGAAACCGCCGTATTTATGTATGTGTAATACCCGGGCGTCGCCGAATGGTCAACTTAGTTAAAACGGCAAAAGTCATTGACCGCTGCCCCCGCCGGACGGCCCGAGACACCTGCAATCGGTGCATGCAGTGATGATAAAGCCGATTGATGGATGGTACATTCCTTCTATACCCTCGGTAATTTCCAATCATATGCACGCGGGAGTCTCAGTCATAGGTAGGGGAAGGGTGTGTGTAGGGCAGGGAGAAGAAATCTTGAGATAAGAATGGTTAACTTTCTGTAAGTAGAAGATTTTGTATTGGTCAAATTATGACGTTGATTCATGAAAATTTCCCAAACAAAAATTTATAGAAAAAAACAACAACAACAGAACACACGATTTTCAAAAACAAAATTTGAGACTATAGACAAAATACATACAAATGTGCTCACAAGATATGAATTAGGTAATAGTAAATGTTGAGCAGCTGGAAATGACTTATATCAGCGGGGTGGTGAAAATTGGTAATATTATTTCGTATAATTAATTGTGTTTTTGTTGTGTTCGTCCTGCCTGACGTAGGAATTTTGGCCGAAACGTCGACCGTGTCTTTTGTCTCCGTTTTTTGTCTCTGTTATCTATTATGCCTGATAATCACCCCTTTTTATTTCGTTTATCACAGGCTCAGTGGTTCTTTTTAATATCACCATAATTCATAGTCCGGGGACTCAGGGTTCGATTCCTACCAGTGGCACTTGGGCTTTTCCTTGGAGACGGGCATTTACTCCCATTGTCTCACTCCACCTAGGTGTTAAATGGGTACTAATCTACAATTTGGGTTGGGGAAAGTCATCTACGATATACCAGCGTCCTATCCAGAGTGTGGCAACCATTGCCATCTGTCCGCCTTACGCTACAGAAACTAGGATAAGCTCAGGATCCAAGGGCCATAGGGGTCTAAATGACTTACTTTACTTCTACACATAGTAACGTATACTGACCAAGTCAAACAGTGTAGACACTACTTCTCACAACGTCGAGTGCTTGGCGGGACAGCTGATAAAATGCCAATTTTAACCCTTTCACATCGAGGTCTGATTCTGGCCCAACTGAAATATGCAACATCTTTAAAATGTACGTGTTCTTTCATGATAATACATAATACATAGTTTTATAGAGCGCCTTTTCTCACAAGAGCTCAAAGCGCTCTATAATGGCGGTAACAAAAAGCAACGGAGATATGATGACACCACTGAAGACCACATTCCACGCACACATCCACAAATACACATACACGCATAACATACACACACCTACACACACACAC
>JAUEKZ010215484.1:0-10097 GCA_031471865.1 Melibe leonina
CACATATTAATACAGAAATCATTTGTATCCTCTCCTCCACATACTAATACAGAAATCATTTGTATCCTCTACCCTCCCCACAGAAAGAATGATCCATTTCAATAAAGTTGAATCCCCAACTAATTAATCAGCCAAAAGCAACATTTAATCAATTTAAAAAACTTGAACAGACTGCTGCATTTGCATTCTGGAACCGTTGAAAGCTTTGTGGCTAGGGTATTTAGTTCCCTTGCTACACTCTAGTCCACAACCCGAGCCATCTGAGTCCCTGCGTGACGTTGCATCTGAAGACTTGGAATAGCATCGGGCTCTGGCTTTGAGGGTTCGTTTATACTGCAGACGGCTCCAAACGGCCCTGCACATGTTGATCAGGACCCTGTCACAGCATCTCATCTTCTGCACATAGCCCCAAGTGTTTCTGGGGTGAGAGGAACATAAACAAACAAACATTTTTTAATAAGACTAAGACTAAGTTATACAGAGATTGCATCCATGTTATAAAAAGGTTCAAAGTTTGAATTCTTCAAACGTTTGTACAGCATACACAGCAGGAAATCAAACTCACATCCTTCTCGATCAAAAGTCAGAGGGCTTGACTGATTCTAAGTTGTGGCCTGTCTGATCCTATTTTAAGGCACATTTATACATATTGCACTAAATTCATGACATGTATGAGTATGAGAATGAGGTAAAAAATGCAGGGCTATTAGGTCATAAAGCATGAGTAGTAAGTAAGTCTTTTAGAGCCTTGTGGCCCATGGACCCAGAGCTTATCCCGGTTTTTGTAGCGTGAAGCGGACAAAGGGCAATAGTTACCACCCTCTAGATAGGACGCTGGTCTATCGCAGATTACTTTACCCAACCCAAATTGTGGATTGGTACCCATTTTACACCTGGGTGGGGTGAGGCAATTGGAGTAAATTTCCTTGCCCGATGAAAAACTGAAGTGCCTCTGGTAGAAATCGAACCCGGAGCCCCCAGGTTCTGTGCTGCGTCGCTACCAGTTCGGCCACCGCGCCTCTATAAAGCATGAGTACAAGGTCATAAAATATGATTATGAGGTCATAATGCAGAACTATCAAGTCATAACGCATCAGTATGTGATCTTAACAATTTGCATGCCATTTTCGACCAGCGTCAAATCTAGACCACACCATAGAATAGGTTTTTTAATCTTTGAAGAGATCTGTTGTAAGTTATGTGCTGAACTGATGCATTAAAGTTCTGAAGATAACATAACTGGTCTAGATTGTTTGTTTCATTCTCCCGTCAACTCAAACAAGCTCCCAGATTTGAACGATCGTTGAAATTTAAATTTTAATGTTAAGAATTTTTTTACATCTCTGATCTGCCTATTTATTCAGCAAATTTCATGTTATGAAAAGAATTATAATTGTTTCTCAGTAAAACCAATAAGAAACTGAGTTGTTTATTACATTAAATGATTTGGCTGTATGTTGTTGAAGTGTTCTGGTATTTGGTCTAGAAATGACATTTTTATGAATTTTTTAACATGGGCAGTCGTCCTGTGCAAAAATGGCTGGCACTGAGAGGGAAATTGATGGAAAAGATCTGGCATTCAAGGGAAAGTTTTGTCAAAACGCTTGGCATGCAAAGTGTTAATTGCACTAGTATTAGGTCATGTTGCATAAGTATTAAATCTGAATGCATGAGTATTGTGAGTCTGCTTTATCTCCTAAAATGTACAATCAAACAAAACGAAAAACAGAAATATCAACTTTACATAACAACATTGACTTCATCAAAGTATAGGGCATTATGATGTTTTAGAAAAATAACCTCTCCACAAAAGAATTTCAAAAGGACGAAATATAACTGGATAGAACTGCTAAAATCAAAGGGATTTGACCATCAGTGATTTATTGTATGACAGGGGAGCAGAGGACAAAGAGATGTTTATTTATAGGGCTAGAGGGTACGGAAATAGCTTACAGCAGCCAAAAAGACAAATCTTCCCATTGCGACAAATAAATAAAGGGTGTCATGAAAGTACTCACAGTATGCAGACCTTGCATCGTGCAAGATAGTTGCGCTGCATTAAACTCCAAGCCCAGTAAAGGAAACAGCGTGCAATCATCACCTCATTGTCCAGTTCTCTGGCCAGACGCAGCTGCTGCATTGATATCTCGCCTGCTTTCTCAGCCTGCACAAACATACCAAATTAAGGTTACAACATACCATGAAACAATCACTTCTGATGTACTGAACGGTAAGACAAAAATAATTTTATCATGTTAAATAACATTTTATTCACAAAACATTTTCTTTAACATGTAGCTAGCAACACTGACCACATGAATACCATCACAACCCTAGAAATATTCACAAGATAGTATTGGTGAGATAGTAGGTACTAAACTAATTTGAGGTAGCTGAATCTGAATATGCTATCACTATCAGATTTTCTCTAAATGATGTCCGGCCGAACTATGGTCATATAAACATGGCCACACTTTGGCTAATCAGTGCCCCTTTGCCTAGAAGTAGAAGATGGCCTAACTTTTATATTTTATTTTGTATAAGTTTAAGAGTCTAAATGGACACTTTCCATCTCTCCAAAACAATGGGCATTCAACCAGTGAAAGTATTTTATAAAATATTCATGACAAAGCAATTTTTTTTAGATATATACAAACAAAATTGGGTAATATTAATTCAGTGACATTTAGAGAGAAAACAGTACAAAGCGTTAACATATTTTCATTGCTCGTCAAAATGTAGAAATGTCAAGTACAATGAATCTATTCACACTTTATACGTACATGGTCCAGGAAGGTTTCCCCCAAAGAGGAGTGAGCTCCTCCCAGTGTGGACAGCCAGGCAAGGCTTTCCTCCAAGGCCACATGCTTGTGATGCAGTGTCAGGATTCGGTCAGACCTGTGCAAGATCATAATCATAATCAGATTTGTTTTGCTTTGGTTCTTTGTGGAAGAGCTTTTAGGGCACTTTCAACTAATGTGTCAGTGCCTAGTGGTTAATTTTTTGTTTGTTTTGATTCCATAGAACTGCTGCGGGCCAATTTAAGCGGGCCTAATTTCGCTTCTGTATGGGCCCGACTTTAACGGCTGGTTTCAATAGGTAAATTGATTTGAATTACTGTTTCATCGGTAAGCTGCGACTGGAAATAAACTTTTGTTATGCTTCACTTCCTGTTTTAAGTGAACCTAAGCTAAAATCGATGAAAAATAGTTGTTTACAAATGCTAGCTTCCAAACCGTTCTAATATTTGAAACTTTAAGCTATCGGTCAATTTTTCGTGTGTTAAAAACTATTTTCAAACACAAAATTCACCCGTTTTCAGTGTGATGACTGAAATATATTGCATTCTGGTTATATTAGATTAGAGGACAAAAAGTTTGAACTCACCAAGCAAAGTCAATTTTTTGCCAAGGCCAGACCGCTATGACATCCAGCATGAAGGGAATAGAGAGATAATTGTCCCACGCCTCTTGTTGGTTCTGACTCCAATTTTGATAATCTGGTGTACAATTTCTAAATCCACTAGTTTTCCTTATCTCTCTGAACAGTCGACAACGGAAAGCTTTGCTTTGAGCAAATTCATTTTGAAAGCTGGCTGCTAGATGGGCATCAACAACAATTGTACATTTATTCACAGGCAAAACAAAGTAGTGAGTTGAGTTTACACATTTGCTATTATCACTAGCAGTGCTCGATTCCACATTGATTTTACAGATTGATGGGTTATCTTTTGATGAGGTATAAGATGCTACTGACACGGACTGGTCATATAAGAAGGACTTCAAAGATTTGTTTTGTAAACACAGATTCTGTTGGCCAAACAGTAAAGGTTGATGATTTCTGTGAGGCTCATAATATCTTTTTTCATTCAGATTTGCAATGTTCTGTCCTTTAATTCTTTCTGACCCAACCTTTGAGTGACAACAATTATTATCAGTCTGGAAAATTAACTGGATTCCACCACATGATGTGTCCATTTCAAGATGTGCGAATTCTCGCGTAAACATTGCACTGTCCCATATCCTGTCCAATGTACGGAATACAATAAACATTCGAGGCATTGTGTTGGTGGAATAATCGAGATCCAATGGTCTCACAACAAGAGTTTCAGCTGACATTGGCCTGGCCAGCAGTCAAGAGGAACCTTTTCAATCTCTTGAGTCGGATAGAATCAAGATAGAATTACATACAGACTATATCTTAATGTATTATCCACATCAGTATTCTGTTCACTTTGACCAACAATTGTCTTTTCTTGTTATGTCAAGAGGTTGCTTCGCATCGGGTACAGTACCTAGCTGTGTGGGTAAGCATAGAGCTAATAATAGACTCTTTACACACAACACACACAAAATGAAGGGAGCTAACCCAGTAGTTCTAGAGAAGGCACTGAGCTAACCTCTTTGGTGATTAGAGACATTATATTGTCTAACTGAAGACTGAAGATTTATTATCGTATATATAGACTAATTCCGTTCTTCGGCACAAGAAAGTTCCTCCCCTGTACGTTTTTTTTTATCTCGACGTCTACAGTCTACAGTCGAAAGTTCGAATCCCGATCTTGTCACTTCTTTTATAAGTTTTTCCATTTTTCGGGTTCTGTGGTTTTTTCTTGTATCTGTCACTGCATATTTTTTAAAACTACTCATTTACTATTATTACCCGTGCTTGCTGACCACCTTACTTTAAACTATAGGTACATAAACATATCAGATACATACATACATCCATACATACTTACATACATACAGACATACATGCATACACACGCACGCACGCACGCTCGCATACACACACATAGACATACATACAAACACACAGACATACATACAACACACACAGATATACATACATACACACACGCACGCACACACAAAAATTCATACATACATACATACATATACATACATACATACATACATACATACATACATACCAAGGAGGGCTTTACATACACACATGCATACATACATAAATACCAAGGAGGGCTTTACATACACACATGCATACATACAATACATACACACATACACACAGACAAACACACACATACATAGACACATACATACATACATACATACACATACATACATACATACGACAAGAGGATTAGAAAAGTGTCAGAAAACTAGGTAACTTGATAAGTGAAAGAAAGGACAAACAGAGATGTAAGATCTTCGCAAAATGCATTTCAGTCTTGAAATCAATTTTAGAAGAGTATGAAAGTTTTCCCAAAAGACCGAGAGCCGCCCACGGGGCCCGAGGCGATCAGGAAAACGAAGTTTTCCCAAAAGACTACTCTCTCTCTCTCTCTCTCTCTCTCTCTCTCTCTTAAACTCTTAAAGCGTTCTTAATATATGTTTTTTTCATTTATTGATTTAATGCAATAACTTATAGGCTCTTTCTTAAAGTTATATGATGAAGCGTATTATTAAAGGTTTCGATGTTGTTCATGAGCTTTGCGGTTGTTGGCAAGCTGTTCCATCACCTTATAGTGCTAGGAAAGTAGGAATGAACATGACTATCAATATCAGATCGAGGTAGATTTAACATATCATAGCCTGACTGCCTAGTATATCTCTGACTCAAACTCCTCTGGTATTGGTCAATTAGGATTTCTATAAAATCTTTGTAAAATATTGTGTATACCAAAGACATTAGAAGAGTTAGACTTTAGTGTTTGGCACGTGCCTGTCCGACATCGGAGACACAAAATAGCGTCAATATTAAGGCCATTGTTTACGTACAATTATTGCATATTGAGGAACCAAGATGGCGGACACATGACGTAATCCAATGATCGTGTCTCGCTCGCTTGGTTCCCCATATGTGGTACGCACTATTAGACACCGCAAAGAGAAAGTTTAAGGTCTATATCTTCTAATGTCCTTGATGGATACCCGTGTCATCTCTAGACTCTTGTAGACATTCATTCGAAGTGTATAGATGAAGCGGTCGACTTCAACAAAATAATCAATGCATTTGTGATAAATGTACTTATATATCGGTCTTATTTGCAGAAGCCATTTTGAAAGTGTTCCAAAGTTAAAAATAACAAAATATCACGAAGTTTTTCATGTCATATGACTCCCTAGTAACGTAAATTACAAAGAAAACGCGGCAATTGTAAAAATTACGGTTGCGTTGTGGTACCTTAGTAAAAAAAATCGCGGCCGCAAGCGCTGCATTTTTCTGCGGGTACAGGCAGTGCAGATACGAGACAATGTCAAAGAAAGTAGAAAAATACCGAAATTGGACGTCGGCGCGGGACCCTGCCACGGCACCCATCGCTTGGCCAACAGCACGACACCTGGCGACCTGACACATGTTAAATGACGTCATTAACATGCCAAACACGGACGGACATCTTTGCTAAGCAGATGCAGTCGTTCATTATTAGCAATGGTTGCGAATGGCATGTCAGCTGATAATTAAAAAAAAAGAATTGAATATTTAAAATGAAAACAAATGTGGATGTTGATCTTTTATGAATATTTTAAGTTGTCAAATATTTTCGAAACTTTTGATTCAACTTTACCTGCTTACATTGCATTTTGCGGAAATTGAGTGCATTGTGGGACTTATTAACAATGTTGTTTAGTTCGACGAGAGTGAACAGGAACGAAGAATGCTGAAGTACAATGAAAATAGAATACTGGAGAATTGATAAATTTTTTAAGTCGCGTATGTTTTTGAAAGGCATATAGACATGTTAATCAAACGTGGTTGAACTGTCATCAACGCCAATGGAGCACGACAGACGGCAGAGTAAGTTGATGAAAGGGCCCTAACGAAGGAACGGTCGGCTTCGTTTTGGTCTGATTCATCATTTGTTTTAGTTTTGTCGTGAGGAACTCAAGAACAAAACTAGACGTCTAATTGGTATTGCACCAGTTTCTTGCTTTTTGCAAGTGATATATTTTTTATTCAGATCAAATATTAAAGAGGATGCAGTTGCAACCCTTTGACTTGAGATAAACGCTACCAGCTTGAATCGTCCAGGATGTTTACGTTCTGTTTGTTTTTCTTTTGGACTATTCTTTTATAGACTAGGGGTTAAAATAAGAATATGAAACAAAGAATCCTGATATTTTAAAAACATAGATATGGCAATGTATCTGTTGTTCACCCATATAGCTGTTGAATGTTAAGTTTATCTGAGCCATGATTTAAAAGCCTTCCTACCAAACTGCAATTTTTTAACAGTTGTTGAAAATAGGACTAGAGCTAGACTATCTTACTATTTATTCAAGCCTACGATCGTTAGTAGAAAATGGATATTGAAAATTAGTAATTTTTCTAAAACAATAGCTGGCCTTAAGTGTAGACTACAGATAAATGTTTAGTGTATTGTTGTTATTTCGCATTACGTATGATAAAGTTTAGAAGGGTTTGAATTCGACAACGCAAGGCTTGCGTGGCCCGGTTTAATCAAATAAATGCTGTAACGCAAAACATGCGTGACCCAGCGCAAGTGAGTTAATAGTCAAAAGTTAAAAGACTTCCAGAATTTTGATCTACCTGTAAAAGATTCAGAAAACAAAAGGATCTAATCTAAACAGTTGTTGCAAAGATTAAAAAGTTTCTAATCAAGTTACTTACTGTGGAGTTTGCAGAATGATAGTTTTGTTCTATACACTTAAGATGGAATATTATGCAGACCTTCCTTTGACAATGAGGGTCTCTTACGGTTTAGCCTTTCTTTGACATAAGGTTCTAGAGTTTTTACAACCAAGCTCACATCAACTTGACTGCATGAATTTTATTTGCAAGGCTGATTAAACTTGAAAGAGCTGGCTTTGTTTTGATTGATCAAAAAAATACCTTACAGTTGAGATTGATGACAATCACTTGAGCCACTGAAGTGTTAGATCACACTTTTTTAAAGAAGGAAGTGAAGAGATACTTTTGTCTCTCAAATATTTGTTGTTTTTCAGTGAAACAATATCATTTGTAAACATTAGATCAATGCTGTGGAACCTTGACAATCAATAATAAAATGACTTCTGATTGATGGTTGTTCTTCAGCGTTATTATACAGTGCTTCAAATCATCTGCAGGCTTGCCAAACAGTATGATTTCGCATATTTTTATACGCGCTGCAGCCGAAACTATGCGAATATGAGTATTTTTTGTTAAAATACACGTTCGGGACTTGTCTCATTTTGTAGATTTATATTTTATTTGGCAGAATATTACTGATTTTGGTAGAAAAGCTGAAAATATCTGGCAACTCTATTGGTAGATGGGCATCGCTAATATCGATATCGCTATCGACTATAATATCATCGGTCGATACTCAGTAATGATTAAGGTGTGTAAATTGTGTATTGATCAAGAGCAGTCAGTACTTGGTACTGAGTAATTATACAATAATTGCCCATGTCTACTTATCGGACCAGACAGGCCTACTTCCAGCACTCGTATTTTAATTTGTTGATTGGAAGAAGCCAATATTTTGGCCTCGTTCGGTTGAGATTTCACTTTCTTGCTGAAAAACAGTGCATTTTATTTGTGTGGCAAGAATCTTGAGTTATATTTTCTCAAACATGGATGATAAATCTAGAAGACAGAGTTTTCTCAAGTCATATTTGGCTAAATATCCTTTTGTTAAACCGTGTCTATCTAGCTACCTCCAAATCAAGCAATAACCCGTTTTACTTTTGTAAGTGGGATAATTAGACTTTATTGGCTCAGCTGGAACTAGTTGTTAAAAACGTAAAATCGTAAGTCTGACACCACTCAACAACCAAGATAGACTTTGTTTATGCTAAACAGCCAAAAACCTATTGAGCTGCTGAAGTTATATATAGAAAAGAATGGGAGGCTAAGGAAAAGGCAGATGTGGTGCTCTATTTAATGTAGTTTCAAAATATTCTTTCCATCATTCCATTTGCTTTAGTTCTCCAGGTAGTAAATTTTCTTCTGAATCTTTTACAGGTAGATCACAATTCTGACAGCATTTCATTTATTAAACCGGGCCACGCCAGCCTTGCGTTGTTGACTTCAAACCCCTCTAAATGCGTAATGCGCGTTCACCGTCGTCAATCGATAAAGCAATCTATTTCGTTTCGTATTTTTTGTGTTTCGGTTATTAAATGTCAAAATTGGAATCGAGGTAAAATAAAAACTGCGAGCTGTCTAAACGTCAAAAAACTATTTTCGTGTACTCATGAGTGAAACAAAGTGAAATTGACAGCGATGATTACGATGTTCCCGGACTATCAAAAAAACGAAAACAACTATACTGCAGCCAAGTTGGCTGACTAAATACAAAAAAAAACATAAACAGAGGGTTTTGGACATTTTTATTAATTTTTTTATCATCAATGTATGATTTCCAGAATTCCTGTAAAGAGCGAACTTATTTTCCAAATGTCACAACATACTTTCTTTACATGTTTTCAATAAATGTTTTTGTTTTATGCAAAGTTCTATGTTTAAATAATAATATATCCAAATTTCAAATCAATAGCTTTATTGTATTTTTAAAAAATAAACTTTAAAAAAAAAGCCCAAAAACCTCAGGCTTCAACGTCTGTTAGCCGAAAAATGCCTTAGTTGCTTTTTAAAAATTTCCAATAACTTAGAAGTTCCAAGTTCCACCACTATAGCATTCCATGAAAGATTATATCAACAGATGTCTCTTAAAGTAAGTGTTGTGTTATGTCTAAATTTCAGATTTATTTTTCTTCTTTATGGGTCCCTGTTTTCCCTGCCGTAATCCACCCATTGTTTGAGAAATTCAAGTGGATAACTATTATTCATAGATGAACATTTTCACAATTTTACATGTTTCATTCTAATTTTGAACAGTTCTACAAGGCTGAGTTGTTATATTTTGCTCTGTGACGTGACATTTGAAATTTTTAACTGTCATTGCTGTATAGTGTTGATATTTGGGTCCAAACATCCATTTATGAATTGACTTGTCAACTTGTGTGTCAATATGACTGGCAAGATGTTCCTTCTTTTCAAGTTTGTTTTCATGCCACATGTAGCCAAGTTTCTAGTGAATAAATTTTATTCTAAATTTATGATATTCTTATTTTTTATATTTGAATTTTTAAATTGAAAATGATAGAATTAATTGTTTT
>JAUEKZ010215495.1:0-10097 GCA_031471865.1 Melibe leonina
ACACACACACACACACACACACACACACACACACACACACACACACACACACACACACACACACACACACACATTTAGACAATGAGTCCAACTCTTCTCCACCTAGTGGGTGTATAACATTCATCTCAAGAACAGAGAGGTGATCCACCGCAAAACAACGATAATAATAATAATAATGATAAATAAGTTTTCTTCACGGACCTTTCTCATCGCACGCTGATGTAAAAGATCATCAACAAAAGCTCTCAACTCGGCTTTGTCCTGGAGAACTGTAGACACCTCTGTCTAGTTGATTTACATCTCTTTCAACTCTGATTGCAAGTCCCTTTATAATATACTCTGGTCTTAGGTCTGTGTATCATATTCCTTTTTCTCTTGCGGTTTTCCACACACAAAAAACAACAATGATAACACAGGCAGGGTTTCCTTCACTCTGTGGCCATCTTTAACTTCATAAAATATCAGAATCTAGTGAATGGCGATGCGTTTCATTCCGATATCAAATTTCCTACTTCCGCCTTGACGTGAGTTCAAAACTGAGTGAGCAACTTTGAGTACTTTAACAGATCGTCACAAATGAAAAGAAAACAGAATGGTCTATAAATAGCAGCAAAAAATCTTGGAAATGGTCTGCCGCCAAAATGTGATAGGTTGGCCTTATTCCACTTTTTTTTAATCACGAGAAATGAAAAGAAAACATCCAAACAAAACATTAACGAAGGCCAAACAGCATGTTGTGAAATTCGAGGACGATGGTGGTTTCAGACTAAACCACTGAAACTCGTTCTTTTTGGTTTGTGATTTTGAAATAAACTGTGTACAGATCTTGTTCACCTGATCCTAGGCTATGACAATGTAGGATGCGGACCACCATCTGCGACACGATGCTCTACTTAATGGCGTCAAACCTGGTAACAACCATTCAAAAGACCACAGAGCCGATTTCATGAGGCGAAAACCAGATCTTAGTCCAAGGCTTGATTCTAAATTTAGCTCAATCCAGGTTTCCTTTAATATTTTGAACACTCAGTGAATTTCATGCTTTTTTGGCACATGTCAGTTCACTGAAATATGATTTATCTGGTTTAAGAACATGCAAATCTTTGACGATTTTGACGTCCTTAGCATTGAAAGGGTTAAGAATCTTCTACAAAGTGACGTGACCATAAAAACAATATGATTTTCTTCAGTTTTCTCTCCAGGTTTTCAATGATGGCTACTTTCCCCATCTCGCATTACTAATTAATAACGATTCAAACATTATTCAATTTTCAAAGAGGACAGAAAAGAAGGAGGAAAAGAAGGGAGAACGAAAGAAAGGGCGTAATAGATGTAAAGAAGAGCGCAAGGAAGGAAGGAAGAGATAGAGCAAGGAGAGAAGAGATTGAAGAAGGAAGGAAGAGGTGGAAGAAGAAAGGAAGAGATGGAGAAAGGAAGGGATGGAGAAAGGAAGGAAGAGATTGAAAAAGGAAGGAAGAGAGGGAGGAAGGAAGGAAGAGAGGGAGAAAGGAAGGGAGAGAGGGAGAAAGGAAGAGATGGGGGAAGGAAGAGATGGAGGAAGGAAGAGATGGAGGAAGGAGGAAAGAGATGGAGGAAGGAAGGAAGAGATGGAGGAAGGAAGGAAGAGATGGAGGAAGGAAGGAAGAGATGGAGGAAGGAAGGAAGCGATGGAGGAAGGAAGGAAGGAAGGAAGAGATGGAGGAATGAAGAAAGAGATGGAGGAAGGAAGAAAGAGATGGAGGAAGGAAGAAAGAGATGGAGGAAGGAAGAAAGAGATGAAGGAAGAAAGAAAGAGATGAAGGAAGGAAGAATTCTGTCTTCTAGTCAGGTGACAGTACAGCTTCACGTCCTTTTTGACAGCGCCCGTACCCTTCCACCAACCCTGTAACATCTTGGGATTTCAAGATAGAGCGATTCAGTCTGGTGCATTCCCCGTCGCCCAATCCAACCAAATATGTTCAAGAACGACATCCAAAACCTATACTACATTTATTATCCATGCAATAAAATGTCACATCGGAGGTGTGTAGGAGGTAGGTAGAGAATGCAGAGGTGAATAGAGTGGATGTAACGAGTGGATGGAATCAAGGAACGTGGAGAGAGAGAGAGAGAGAGAGAGAGAGAGAGAGAGAGAGAAGGGGGGGGAGGGAAGATGACGGAGAAACTGTCATAATTAATCATCTAAATTTGGTGACAAAAATACAATAGGTTTTCAGAAACTATTTCTGTCTCTTTCTTTGAGAGCACTCCCTACTCCCAGCCCTCCACCCTCCACAAAACACCCACCCTATACTCTCTCCTTTCACACAGACCAGCAACCCCCCCCCCCCACACACACACACACACACACACACTCCCCTCTCTCCCATTTTTCCTCTCCATTTTTATCATTGTAACCGAAAAGAAAAAAAAAGATCTTTGCGAAATAGAAGAAAGTAAAGAAATAGAGACATGTCGCGTTGGAATACCAGGCTTATTCAAGGGTGAAACATGACTGTGATGTTCTTTGATAACCTATGCAGATTGTGAGATTACAGAATTCACCTCACCGAACACAACCACTTTGAAGCAAGTCTTCATTATCAACCCAGTGATAGAGAATTATCACAATTTTATAACGTTGTGATATGACCGCACTGGGTTGAGAATAATTTTAAAATTGAAATAAAGGAAACAGATCAGAGCCTTTTCTCAATGTAACTTTTGATCAAGTGCCAAAATCGGAGTCCATTATTACTTTCCCTATTATGATTGGGCGATGTTAACATATTTCGTGTGCTCCACCAAAATGCTTATTCAAATACAGAATAAATAGATATATTATGTCGCTGGGGGGAAAAAATACATTTTATACACTACCGCCAATTCAAATACAGTTTTTGATTCTTTGAAATACGTGACATTAAATTATGAATCTAATATTCAAGTTTGACTCGTATCGGAGTTAAAGCTGTTAAGCATGAATGAATTTATTTATTGAGTTCATAAAGTCGCATATTTTTTTTTACAAGAAAGGTCGAAGATACGAACGTTGTGTCAATCAAATCGCAAGCAGGCTTATCTAGAGAGCTGCGTGCCTGGTGTCGTTGGAAACAAAATGGGTGATCTCAATTCAACTTGCAAGCAAGTAGGTTTAATAGTATAAACATTCCTGCTTGCAACAACAAACGAATTTACGCGTTTGTGTAACTTTGCACATGCCTTCTGACAACAGCAAACAGGACGGATTTGTGGTTAGCTCGAACACGAAACATTCTAGTCGTCACGTGAAGCTATGTCATAGTCTAGATGAGTCGGATACTCCAGGTTATTTTACCTACTGGTGGTGACATAATATTCTTGTTAGCCATCTAGCTGTGTGGCAGCATGTAAACTTGTCAAAAAGAGCTCCACTATTTATATGACTTATAATATAGTGTGTTCAAAAGGTACGTAAAACATGCAACCAACCAACTAGCCAACAAACCAAATCCGCAATGAGCAAGCTTTGACTTTCCCCATGCACTTTTCTCAACATTTTATTTTCTAAATTTTTCTTAACTTTTTCACTGCTATTATCTTAAAAACAAAGTTTCTTGATATTGCTGTACATTTTCCCTTAGCGTTCGTTATATAAAAAAAAAACTTTAGCAGGTGTGTTGGTTCTGTTCACACACCCCTTAACCCTTTCACTGCTAAGGACACCAAAATTGGTCAAGATTTGCCTGTTCTTATACCAGATAAATCAGATTTCAGTGAACTGACATGTGTTTGGCATATTATGTCTGTTCACTGAAATATGACTTCTCTAGTATAAAAACACGTACATTTTCAAAATTGTGCATATTTCAGCTGGGTTAGAGTCAGAGCTCGCTGTGAAAGGGTTAAGCGTGTGATCCAGTCACCTGTATGTAGATCTACCAAATGCTGGAAGAAGGCCAATCTAAGCTCATGTCTTTTTTTTTATCATTCTCATGAGGCAGATGACAACACTAACTGACAGCTGGTGAAAATCTATCGAGTCCTTGCCTTGAGGTCCGTAAGACAAAGTCAGCACCAACGACAACAGCAACAAAAACAAACAATAATGGTAATAAAATATCTTCAACTACTATTACTATTAGGATGGGAGTGGTCGTTTTAGTAGTAGTAGCAGTAGTAGTAGTAGTAGTAAGTAAGTAGTAGTAGTAGTAGTAAGTAGTAGTACTAGTAGTAGTAGTAGTAGTACAAAGAATACCCCACCGATACGAGGGAATATCTATAGACTAAGAGTTTAATGAGGTCATATTGACGGAATGCCCGCAACCAAATGAGTAGTGTTCACCTTTTTTCCTTCCAATATCACCATCACACAATGTGTGTTAGTACAGTGCGGTCATTGTTGAGAGTATTTTGACTCAACGCATACAGTGTACACCTAACTGTGTGTGTCGTGCGTTTCTAGTCTAAGGGGAGGGGATGCTACTAACAGGCTGCTCTTGAGAATTTTTAGCACTATCTAATAGTATGAGCACTTCCATCACAGATCATCACTTAGCAAGATGAATGCGACAGACTTATCTCCCTTCGTAACCATAATTTTAACGGTCTGGACTAAATATGTGTGTAAAAAAGTGCAGAACAGAAACAGCAGAAGCGTGAAAAGTCTTATCAGGACAAAGCAGGTGTTGACACATGTGTCCCTTATCAGTTGTACAGATTATTCGTAGAACATTCATCGTCGTCAACTATCTCTGACCGTAAAAATATGGGAAAGAGAGAAGAGGAGGGGGGGGGGTATCTCCATCTGAAAAAAAAAATTCAACTGATAGTCCAACACCTTTCAACACGACATCATTTGCATCTAAAAAAAAGGACCTTCGTTCTGAAGTATGACCTCGACAAGGCAGCATGTTCGATGTAACTATATGAATTATTTCGAATCAAGAAAAAAAAGTTGTGTTATTCGGTCATAATGTACTCGCCCAGAAAAGTGAGGAAATTTACTTGTTGCAATGAAACTTATCACTGAATAAAATCAAACAGCAGGATGTCAAAGTTGTACACCTTGCGACATTTAAGTGAAGTCGCCAAATTCCATTTACTTGGGCAGGGTGGTCTCAACCCCGAATCGCGAGAAACGCGAGACCAGCCTCGCCGATCATTTCTCTATTCCTAGCAGCCGAGAATCGACTCCTAACCTAGGGTTACTTCTTTGAAGGCTTTTAAGAGTTAATTATTTAAGAATTAGAGAGAGGGTGGGGAAGAGAGAAGAGAAAGGAAAGGAGACCGAGATCGAATCTAGACTCGTTTCTAGATTCTCAAACAACCTAATTTATTTCACCCGCGCATGTGTACAGGAATTTGATAACGTCACGATGGATACGGTCTCGGTCTCAGGATCGAGAACAACGATTCCTGCAGTAGATAATTAATCGTTCATTTCTCGAAACCGAGAAACGCAGGAATCGCCCGGACTTACTATTTACCACTGAGCTTACATGTCCTTGGGCCGGTTTCATGACGCAAGACCATAGCTTAGTCCGAGACTATGTCCTAAATTTGGCACGATTTTGGTACGGAGTGAATTGCTTTTAGTTTTTTTGTGGTCAAAATATTCAAAGGGAGTCTAAATTTAGCTAAATTTAGAACTTAGCCTCGGACGAAAATCTAGTCTCGCGTCATGAAACCGGCCCTTTGAAAGAAACTTTGGATTGGGTGGTACGGCAACCACCACACCGTATTTCACCGTGTAGGTTGTGTAATAAAATTATAATTTATGTATTATGATGTCATTGCACGCCTAACAGTTCGCAGACAGACTGTCTCCTCCTGGCGCTCTGGGTATTGATACCAAAGAGGTTTGCTCCCTTGATTTTGTGTACCGTAGCTCTATGATTGATACCCATCAAAGATCAAAGTAGATTCACTTTATGTATGTCAATGCCGGTAAAAGCCAGCACTATCCGTGATAGTAGAGGATGGTTGGCTGCTTATGCAAAGGTGTTGTAGCTTCCCCGTTTAATGACGATGGGTGGCAATGTGGCAAGTTCGCAGCGGCAGTAGTTACATGGGTTTGATTGGAAACTGGAGCCTGTTCGCTTTTCATCTGATTCCTTTTTTTTCATCTCTGGTTTGCCGTTTGTTTCTAATAATCATTATAATAAAAGTAATTATTATTATTATAAAAACAATGATAACAATGATAATAATAATGATGATGAGGATTATTATTATTATTATTATTATTATATTAATAATAATTAATTGTATTCAAAAGACAAAACAAAATGAAATTATTACTATAAAGGAAACTCTCGACACCCCATCCTCCGTTCCTCATTAATCTACCCAAAATCAAAAGTATTGCTTTCAACATTGATCAACATTATTCAGGGAATTTAACGTTTTTATATGTCATTTAAATGCATTGAAGTGTCAATTCTTTATGTCTAACACCATTAGTAAACTGGGACCTGAGGCTATCACTCATAAAATGATTTCCGACCACCAATTTTAAAAAATCAAATTCAGACATAATATCTCCGGGCTGCCTTCAACATGCTTTTACAATCTTGCTGTTTTACTGTTAAGCTTTTGTATGTAGATCGGGCAACTACAAAGGCAAACCCACGGCTTAATTAAAGCTTTAAATCCAGAACCCTTCTTATTCTGCCTCTCTCCACATCCTGTGCAAACAATCACAATGTATACCATCTAAATGTGAATAGCCCTCTACCCAGGAACCCCGACCCCGTGTCTAAGATAGAAAGGACAAAGAGAAACTCGTGTCAATCAAGCGCTAAACCGATTTGGTTGTCCAAACAAGATCATTCACACCTCCAAGGGAGAAGTAGAATAGAGCTGCTACTGGCAGATTGACCGTTCGCACACTGACCACCTTGAAAGGTTGCCTGTTCTGTGGTTGCCACGGCCTGCCTTGGCGGGGTGTTTCAGATATATCGGTCGAAGTGCAAAGACCCCACTGGGCAAACTTCACTGGACCGTGAATAAGCCGTGTACACACACAGATGTAAAGGGTATTATAGTGTATCCCTTCCCCTGGTGATGGGTCTTTGATAAACCTACGGAAAGCTCCCTCAACAAACAAACAAAGGCTTTCCGGTCGCTCGCGAGCGAAGTCCAGCTGTTCGCTTGCTGTTCGAAGCCCGCAATGAGCGTAGAATACAGAGGAAGAAAGGCGATATTAATTTGCTGCATGTATGTATGTGCGTGTACCACATCTACCCCAATAATTGGGGATTTCTTATGCATCCATTGCTCAAGTTGATACAAAGATTAGGATCTACAACCGGGCCTTTCCTTGCGCACAAACCCGCTTCTAGCCGGCAATTAAGGCCTTGATTGAAGCTTGCTTGCTTCAGAATGAGTACATAATAATTGATAAAAATCACGGTTTTGAAGTTAGCTTTCCTCATACTCATATAGAGGCAAACTGAGTATTCATAATTAGCGAAACTATAATGTCTAATGACGCTTAATTGCATTGTATTTAAATCATTATTTCTATATAGGAGCAGTTAGATCAAAGGGCTACGATTTACCGGAAGGCCATGATTTTACATCATTCGAATATAGCACTCTCGGTTTTAATTGACTCAAGAAGTCGTGTAGCACTGTAGCTGCTTAGAGGGCACAAAAATAAAACGAATGATTTATTACCAAAATATCATTTATTATTCAAGTTCCACTGAAAATAACACGGAGAATAAATTACTAGAGATCGGTATTATGTCGAGCTATTTTCCTTTTTGTTTTTTGTTTAACCCCCATCTTCTTGAAAAGAACCCCCACTCTTCCTCGGTGAGTTAAACGGGATCTGTTTTAAGAGGGGAAGAGAAGATGAAAAAGAAGAAAGTCGCTTCCTTGCATTGTCAATGATTCATGATTTATTCGGATTTTTGTCTTCACTCTCACTGTAAAGTTAACCTTATACACTATCAATCCTTGTTCCAAAACATGGTCTGTCGTTTAAGGCACCTACCTTTCTCTTTTCTACATCTATTTCTCCGGCTCCCTTCCTTCTACCTTCTCCTCTTCTGCTCTCTATGGCTAATTCCACCACTAGGTCTACCAGTCTACGGGTTTTCAATACGTTTCCTCTTTCTGCACCTAATCTAATCATATCCTTACTTCAAACCACCCACCTCGAGATGACAAGTTAATTCGTCTGTCACCAATAGTAATAATTTAAAAAATAACTCAAACCTTAAACAATTACCGCTTTTCACGCTAAACATAGGCCGTAACAACGCCTAACAATGCTCCATTAGCAACCAGTGCTCCTTTGAGGGGAGACAAATCTAACATTTTGTCAGAGATACTTTCGGAGTAATCTTCCACAATCTATTATTTTATCCTCATCTTTCTTTCTGTTTCTCTTCTTGTCAGTCTTGTTGAAAAGCAGCTCTGTCGAGTCGAGACAAACAAGTTTCGTTCATTGAAGCGAGATTTGTAAAAGAAATTACCAAACCAAATCCCGTGGGTTGTGTGTATGAGAGGGAAAGAGGAAGTGAATCTGTGTGTGTGTGTATGTGGTGGTGTTTGCGTCTAAGTGTATGTGTGTGTGTGTGTGTGTGTGTGTGTGTATGTGTGTGTATGTGCGTGTATGTGTGTGTGTGTGTGTGTGTGTGTATGTGTGTGACTGTGTGTGTTTTTGTATAAGAGTTAGACACTGAGTCCTGCCAAGCAAGACGGCCAAAGAGACGCCAGAGTGTTAAAGAGGATAATTGAATTTCCCGGAAAAACAAAAGAGTTTTAATTACTTTTTGCCGTGGCGTCTTGTTGGGATATTTCTTGTTTTCAAAGAGCGAGATGTCTCTCTGTCTGTCTGTCTGTCTCTGACTGTTATATCTATCAGTCTGTTTGTCTGTCTGTTTGCCTCTTTCCCTGTCGTCAGTGCATCGATTGGTCTACATTTAGTTTACACTCTAGAGATACACAGCTTCGTCTTCTTCGACACCTTCTTATTCTAATTATTATCATTATTATTCTCCTTCAGTCACACTGAACATACACTCATATCTGTTTGTAACTCTATATGTCACTCCCCCTCTCTATATATCTATATTATTATATCTATCTATCTATCTCTTTCTCTGTCTGACTCTCTCTCTCTCTCTCTATCTCTCTCCATCTCTCTCTCTCTCTTTCTCTCTCTCTCTCTCTCTGTCTCTCTCTCTCTCTCTCTCTCTCTCTCTTTGTAACAGCAAGCAGCAGCATTAGTAGTCGTCGTAGTAGTAGTTGCCCACTTTCTTAAGGACCAACTCCCAAAAATCGGGGAAATATAATATATGGTGTCGCTAATGAGTTTATTGTGTTGCTATTATGTTCAGATTACTCGGTTTGGTGATATTGTAGGAGAAATTATTATATAAAGTACCCGCCCCCACCTCGGCAAGTATTAAATTCGTGTTGTTTCCGCGTTTGGTTCAACTCGGTCCGTTCAGGCGTCCCGCAGCGTACACTTTTAAAGAGTTCAACTTCATATTCTACGAGCAGCAGTCTGGCTAGGATCGTATTTTTACGGTATCAGGAAAGGGGATAGCGATTACGGTAGGAGGAGTGAGAGTGGTTTCTAATGTAAGGGAATCACCTAAAAAGAAGGGGGTTGGGCGAAACGCACACCACTGTAGGGAAAGATTCTATGTCGTCACACGGGACTTGCAGTAGCAGATGCCCGATTTGTTTTGAGAAGTAACGGGATAGTTTATATTTTAACAAAAGCTTTTCTCTCTGACGAGGATCGAGGGTTTGAATCATCAAACATGAAACTTCGAGTCTCGACGGCCTGGGAGGAAGATATATTTGCCCAGAAAGTCTTCATATCGATCAAACCAACTATCGGTCCGGTTCGCATCCGGGTTGAAATTATGCATGATTCTTCACTTTGGCGCGGACATTCTCCCACTCTCATGAGTATTTTATCTCACTTTATTATTCTTAGACTTGACGTGTTTTCTTTACCCATAACGTTGTTTTAACCGAATTGATAATCAGATTATTAAAGAATTTCATAATTTCAGTCAATGCTTCTTTCTCTTTGGAGGCGCGGTGGCCTAACTGGTAGCGACGCAGCACAGAACCCGGGGGCTCCGGGTTCGATTCCTACCAGGGGC
>JAUEKZ010215506.1:0-10097 GCA_031471865.1 Melibe leonina
CAGTACCTAATACACATATAACGTACAACTGACAATAAAAGAGACAACAATGAAGAAATACAACATAACATAACATACACTGACATATGATATTCAGGCTTTTGGCATAACCATGTCAGTTCACTGCAGTCTTATTCATCTGGTGTACACAGGCATATCTTGATTATTCAATGTATCTAGTTAGTAGTTTGAAATATGAGATTAGCAGTGAACGGGTTAAATAATAATATCATGTTATGATAGAGCATTCTTATCATTAAACAACGACAACAACAACAAACAACAATGGCATACTTTTAGCCGTGCATTAGCTCAGGTGGTTGAGCATCAGACTATTGCGCAGAAGGTCCTGGGTTCGATCCCTCAAAACGGCGGATTTTTGTTTTCCGGGACTGAAAAACCCCACGGTCGACCCAGCAGCAAAATGAGTAGCTGGTCCTCCATAAAATCAGTGTTCTTGTCACGCAAACATATTGTAATACGCTTAACAATGTTCGCTGTTGGCCGGGGGGAGTAAAAAGTGTGAAGCGCGATGAACACATTTCCTGGATAGCAATCAGTGTTGTATAAGCCTCCACTTTAACTTGAACTTTTTTTCATAACTTTCCACAGAGTGTGACGAATGGGGAAGGCATGTGACCATAGAACGAGTTCACCACGACCCTATTCTAATTCGATTTGAATACATCGATGTAAAGAGTCTGTACTTCACGGTGATCTCATTAGAGAAGACTAGTCTGATTTAAAATCCACCAACTGGAAATTTCATCTGAAAAAAAGTTCCGACTTTATAAGGAAGATATTTTGAGAGTGAAACAGAGAGAGAGAGAGAGAGAGAGAGAGAGAGAGAGAGAGAGAGAGAGAGAGAGAGAGAGAGAGAGAGAGAGAGAGATTGAGAGAGAGAGAGAGAAATAGAGAGAGAAAGAAATAGAGAGAGAAAGAATGAGAGAGAGAAAGTGAGAAAGAGAAAGATGTAGAGAGAGAGAGTGGGGGCAGAGAGAGGGAGGGAGTGATAGATAGACTAGGCTAGAGAGAGAAGGGGATAGAGAAGGAGGGAGCGAGAAGGGAAGAGGAGAGAGAGAGAGAGAGAGAGAGAGAGAGAGAGAGAGAGAGAGAGAGAGAGAGAAGAAAGGGGGTGTTGAAAAAAAAAAGATAGCTGCCTACACTATAGCGCCAGAAACCCAAGTTACATAAACAATGTTTAGGTTGTCCTATAACTGACTTGTCCTAAACAATGGCTCCCAACATGAAGAAGATATACATTCTGAACATCATCGCCTTTGCGGTTGTCATGCACGTTCTGATCGTCACTTTCTTTTTCACCTCCTACTCCAACAAGCAAAATTATTTAATAAAAAGGCGAAGACTGTCAAGGATATATATGGCTAATATTGTAAACCGAATGCATCAAAGTGAAAGTAACTTGTCGGAAATGGTGAGTGATAAAAATGACGCTGGTTTGGAATTCCCGAAGAAGGAGTCGAGTCGTGCCTTGACAGAGGATGTGAATAAAGACAAAAAGGACGTGACGCAAGCAGCCATGGACAATGAAAATATACTCTCTAAATTGGATGAAATCGTCAATGGCACAGGAATGTGGAGGGAGATAGTGCGCGCAAAAATAAAAAAAATACATAAAAATGAATTATCCAAGTTGGACAATTATGACGATAATGATAATAATAACAACGATAATGCTGATGATGATGAAAACGTTAAAAATGATAATAGTAGTAATGTAAACGTAGATTTTTTAAACGAAACAAATATCGAAGCTGAAAATAAGGATTTAAACATAGATTTTTTAAACGAAACAAATATCGAAGCTGAAAATAAAGATTTAAGCATAGATTTTCTAAACGAAACAAATGTCGAAGCTGAAAATAAGGATTTAAACATAGATTTTCTGAACGAAACAAATGTCAAAGCTGAAAATAAGGATTTAAACATAGATTTTTTAAACGAAACAAATATCGAAGCTGAAAATAAAGATTTAAGCATAGATTTTCTAAACGAAACAAATGTCGAAGCTGAAAATAAGGATTTAAACATAGATTTTCTGAACGAAACAAATGTCAAAGCTGAAACTCAACCAAGAAACGAGGATTTTGATGATGGTGTTATTGTGGAGGAGAACGTTCCAAAGTTTGTCATGAATATAGATGAAGAGATGAATGAAACGGATGAAAAGGATGGGGAGAGCAAGGATTGGGAGAGCAAGGATGGGGAGAACAAGGATTGGGAGAGCAAGGATGGGGAGAACAAGGATTGGGAGAGCAAGGATGGGGAGAGCAAGGATGGGGAGAGCAAGGATTGGGAGAGCAAGAATGGGGAGAGCAAGGATTGGGAGAGCAAGGATGGGGAGAGCAAGGATGGGGAGAACAAGGATTGGGAGAGCAAGGATGGGGAGAGCAAGGATGGGGAGAGCAAGGATTGGGAGAGCAAGAATGGGGAGAGCAAGGATTGGGAGAGCAAGGATGGGGAGAGCAAGGATGGGGAGAACAAGGATTGGGAGAGCAAGGATGGGGAGAGCAAGGATTGGGAGAGCAAGGATGGGGAGAGCAAGGATTGGAAGAGCAAGGATGGGGAGAGCAAGGGTGAGACCACGGAACTTGACCGATCTAAATATCACTTGATATACGACACCAAAAGGTTTCTGAAAGACACATCTCACCCACAATTTGACCTGGCCTTTTCAAGGTTGGTTGATGACGACGATGATGATTATGATGATAATGATGATGGTGGTGGTTGGAATGATTATGATCATGATGGTGGTAATGATGATTTAATGATGATTTTAACGGCGGTGATAATGATTATGATGATGATAATCACGGTGATGATAGTGGTGGTGGTAGTAATGATGATGGTGATAATGATAATAATTGTAATTTTAATGATGATGGTGATGGAAACTATTATGATGATGATGATAATGATGCTGTTGATAATGATGATAATGAAGATGATGATAATGTGCAAATTATTTTTTACTGTCATCTTATCTTTAATATAGGAAATATGCTGTTTTATGGCATGCTAATATCAATTTGACCACAGTCATACTTATTGATATTTTCCTTCTTTTGTTCTTTCAATCTTGTTATCTTTTTTTCTTTTTGTCGTTCCTTTTTCTCATCTCCAACTCTTCTTTATTCTCCTCTGCCTTATCCTCGCCATTCACATCCTCATCTATCTCTTCCTCATTTCTCCTCCTACTACGCTTTCACTTCCTAAACGGTTTCTATTTCTCCTCTCTCTCTGTCTCTCTGTCTCTCTCTCTCTCTGTCTGTCTCTCTCTCTCTCTCTCTCTGTCTCTGTCTCTCTCTGTCTGTCTCTCTCTCTCTCTCTCTGTCTGTCTCTCTCTCTCTGTCTCTCTCTCTCTGTCTGTCTGTCTCTCTCTCTGTCTCTCTCTCTGTCTCTTTATCTCTCTGTCTCTCTCTCTCTCTGTCTCTCTCTCTCTCTGTCCACCACCCCCCCCCTATTTCCCCTGTCTCGCTGCCCCCTCGTATTCGAAATCTGAAACTTTTTTCTTATTCATCCTCTTCATCTTCATTCAGTCTTTTACAAATACATACGTACACACATACGCATACATGTACAAACAGACGTACACACATACGCATACATGTACACACACATACGTACATACATACACATATGTACACACGCACACGCACACGCACACACGCACACACACACATACACACATATACACATACACACGCTCACACAGACACATACATACACACGCGTACACAACATACACTCATATACACATACACACATATATACACATACATACACATACATACACACATGCACGTACATACACATACGCACACACACAAACACACACATAATATGCATACACACATACGCACGATTTCATGTAAACAAAAAAGTTAAGTAATGATAAAAGAGCAGATTAAAAATTGAGTGAATGAATTGATCAGATAATGTTTGTAATTGTAAAGATAACAAGCTTATCGAACTGAGAACTAATAATCGAAAAGAAAATGATAGACAATAAACCATTTCGATCAATGAAAAGAAAAATAGATAGATGAAATAAATTTATCAGGAAAAATATTAGGAAATCATTAGGAAAAAAAAGGGAACTATAACAGCTACTCTATCTAAACGTTCTTACCCCCCCCCCAACCCCTCTCCCAGTCACACAAAACCTGTGGAGCTTTTAAACTGGATGCCCTCTCCTGACAGCGTCAAGTATTTCCAGCCAATGAATGACACGCCTGCCTGGGTGTACTCGGCCTTCTACCTCGGCTGTTCCCCTACAACTGTTCGGGTTCTGGCCATCAGCTACCGCAGCCGTCGGGCGCTCGGACCGGTTTTCTGCCACTTCCTCAACGCCTCCAGAACCAAGGTACACATCAGCCAAGGGAGACTACTGGCGCTGAAAGACAACCACGGCCTGAAGTGAGTTACAGTTACTGTGATTGTAGAACCTGCGAATGTGCAATCAATGATTCTTCCTTCCATTTCATTAATGTTTTGCTTGTTTCGATAAAGTTCATAATATGATACGTTTTAATTTTGTTTTAATGTCAGGCTATTGGCATATGTCAGTTTTCTCATTTGTTTGTTGCTGTTTTTCTCTCTCGTATAAAACCAAAGAATAGGATGACAACTGGACTGAGTACTGAAGGTAGCTAGGCAAAACAGTCCAAATGGCAAGGAGACCTCACATCGGCGAGGGGCCCCGATGTATAGATTAACGCTGTCGAGAGGTAGGGCCCGAAACAGCGATGCATTCTTTCCTGATGATTCCCTTGGCAGGTGCCGATAAGCGGAGCAGCACTTTATAGCTGTTTTAGAGACATACTATTGGCATGTGTCAGTTATCTGAAATTTGATTTATCTGGTATAAGTACGGGCAAAGTTTTGTACATTTTGGTGTCCTTATCATTGGAAGGACTAAACCGCCTGTGGTCCTACCATTACCATCAAGAACTACCGACTTTCCCTCCCCAGTTACACAGCGGCCGCGGCAGAATGTCCGGTACCAGAGGGTCTACTACCTGTCTACGTGTCCCTGACCAAAATGGAGTCTTACCCAATCACCAATGAAATCAAAGTTCACTATCCAGGTATGCATTGTATTGTATTGTATTGCATTGCTTCAAACTCGAGCTAGTACGCAGTGCAGAAACGAGACAAAACTAACGTAAGTAGAAAAATGGAAGAACAGAAATTATAAAATTGAATTGGACAAAGTGAGGATCAAACCCGGGACCCAGCTACGGCACCAATCGTATGGCAGGCAGTATTGTTTTGTGTCGTTCCTGCGCTGCATGTTATCTCAAGTTTGACACATTGTCTGTGATTTCCAGTGCCGGCTCCCCCCCCCCCCCACCCTATTGTCATTTCTATGTACAGGATTGCTTAATCTATACAAACTATAATACAGTCGTAAATTATAGCGTGTGACGTGTAAATACCAAGAAAATGAGCCTCAAAATTTTCTTGACTTCTCTCAGCGTGATCGGTAGTTTTTCTGGTCCATTTAACCCTTTCACAGCAAGGTCTGATTCTGACCAAACTTAATTATGCAATATATTGAAAATGTACATATTCTTATACCAGATAAATTAGATTTATGTGGATTGAAATTCAGACTTTTGGTATATTATTATGTCAGTTCACTGGAATCTGATTTATCTGGTAAAAGAACAGGCAAGGAGTGTTGAAGATTTTGGTGTCCTTAGTAGTGAAAGGGTTAATCTATACCAACTAGAATACAGTCGTAAATAGCGTGTGACGTGTAAAATACCAATAAAAAGTCCCTACAAATTTCTTATGACTTCACATCGTGATCGGCAGTTATTCTGGTCCATTCAATAATCAAATTGCTCAGTATGTATTAGGAGATAAGGTGACGGGTTTCACTTTTTTCTTGTTTTTTTCCATTAACATTAACCATGCAATGAATTGTCAAACTGAGCTTTGCAGTTTATCTCGATTCTGCAAACATGTCCGCGACATCTTCTTCTGCGTGTGGTTTTGCTTTAGTTCCTTTTGTGTTTGTTTGTTTGTTGGTTCTTTTGTGGGCTGGGCAGCACCCATCGACGATCAATCTTTTTTCTTTTTTTTCTTTATATTGTTGGTCCAACATATTCCAGGATATTTTCTCAGACATTTAAAATTTTGGTCTCATTCCTAATTTTCGTCAGTTTTGGTATCACTGTCCTACATCTACTGAAAGAAATATGAATCAGCTGACTAGTCATGAGTTCTTCCGGTAAAATTCAACACTGAGTTACTCTGCAGTAATTCTGGGTCTTCACACATTTTGCACCATTAGAAATATTTAGTTTACCTTAAATGTCGAGGTGATGGCGCAAGAGAGGGAAAAGTGGAGGGAGTTGGTTGGCAGACTGAGCAGAGTTTCCGAGGTATTTTTATCGGACGGCACGGATGGGAAAGACTGGAAGTGAATAAGTTAAATGGGTAATATTAACCATTTCACTGCTAAAGACACCATAATCTTTAAGACTTGCAAGTCTTTATACCAGATATATCCGATTTCAGTGAATGGACATATGCCAACAGCTCGAAATTCATGCTTTTGGCATATGTCAGTTTACTGAAATCTAAATCTAGTATAAGAACACGTACATTTTCAAGATTTTGCATATAAATGATGTTTCAGTTGGGCTAGAATCAGACCTCGCGGTGAAAGGGTTAAAATGGACCGCTCAGCTTGTGGTAGAGTAAGGAAGAGACAGGTTGATAGCAACAGGCATGAGAGAGACAAACACAAAGCGACGTAAACATAAGTGACATACATATAATTTTTCTGTTATATATAACATCTTCGTTCTCGTGTTTTTTTTTCTCGTTCTTAAACCCACGCCAGGTCCGGAGCGCAGGAATTTCACCGTATGCTTCTCCCCTCTCCATTCCCACTACAACTCCACCTACCAACTCATCCAAGCTATCGAACTGAATCGGATTCTGGGGGCGTCGCATTTCTTCTTCTACAACTTCAGCATCTCCCCTCACACAGACGAGATTCTCAGGTACTACGTAGGACAGGGCATCGCCTCGGTATTTTCCTGGCCCCTTCCCCATCTACAAACCTGGTACTACAGCCAAATACTGGCAATCAACGACTGCATCTATAAGAACCGGTTTGTGTCCAAATATGCTCTGATTGTGGACACGGATGAGTTTCTCATCCCGGTCAAACATTCTACTTGGCTTGAACTGATGAGTGAGATAAACGAGAACCCGGCTACCAGGTCAGATTTTGTTGGAGGGAAAGTGCAAGAGGGATTCAAGCAATGTCCTGTATTAGACGATAAGGTAGACGATTCAAACCTCACGTCTTCTGGCAAGACTCAATTCGGGTCGTATATGTTTCAGTGCGCTTTCTACTACAACAATCCTCTAACTGCATCCGAAATGCAAATTATCAAAGACAGCGGACTCGGGATGACACCGGAACAGGACCGGTTCTTCCAAAATTTCTCGACGGAAGCTGGCCCGGTTCTGTTCCTCAAAAGAACCGATTTCATACTGGATTTCGTCAAGCGGTCTAAATTGATGGTGAGACCGGAAGTTGTGGTATCTCACGCAATCCACAGAACTGTGGAGCACATCCGGGGCTTTAGCACTGCTTACGTCATACCGGAAGTTGCACTCCTGCATCATTATCGCCCTTTCTACCCAAGAGACATGAACACATTGGACACCTCAGCCCTACGCTATATCGACCCTCTGTACGAAAAGTTGAAACAAGTCGTGAACAAATTTTCCTACATTTTCAAGACATGACAAATGACATTTTAACATATTTCCCCTTCTCACCCCTTTAAAAAAAATATTTTCTTTGTTTTTTTTCCTCATTAAAGCATAACATTGCCATAGAGCCATGATGATCCAGTGTTTGTCGGAGTTTTGTTTTTACACGGCGAGAACAAGTAGTTTCGCTGCTGAGTGATATTTGTTTTTTTCTATTTTCATGTGTTTGTATATTTTTTTCAACATCATTTTAATTATCTCAATCATCTTTATCATTATCATCATCTTTATCAGCCACGTTATATCCTTGACTAAATTCACTATTCAGTCGCGTGCTGTCGGCCAGGCGATGGGTGCCATGACAGGGTCCCAGGTCCATTTTTTGTTTTTTTCCCCCATTTTTTTGCTTTCTTTGGCTTTGTGTCGTATCTGCACTACATATTTATTTCAGGTTTGAGTCATTTCTTGTGATTTCCAGTGCCTGCTCCCTGTGTCGTGTGTCAAGCCTTTTTTGCCTAACAGTCTAAGATAGATAACTTATTATATTCCTACATTCAAATTTAAATATAGGACTTACCTCCCTTGCAGTATTATTTCTATTCGGGTTATATTTTATTCCGGTATAATTGCAGTTATTTATTGTTTTGATCAACACTTTGTATACAGCTTCGTTTGGCTCAGGCCTCCACCTGCCAACTCATAACCCACTCATGGAAAACATCATTACAGGCCTCCACCTGCCAATTCCTAACCCACTCAGGGAAAACATCGTTACAGGTCTCCTCCTGCCAACTCCCAACCCACTCATGGAAAACATCATTACAGGCTTCCCCTTGCCAACTCCTAACCCACTCATGGAAAACATCATTACAGGCCTCCCCTTGCCAACTCCTAGCCCACTCATAGAAAACATCATTACAGGCTTCCCCCTGCCAACTCCTAACCCACTCATGGAAAACATCATTACAGGCTTCCCCCTGCCAACTCCTAACCTACCCATGGAAAACATCATTACAAGCCTCCACCTGCCAACTCCTAGCCCACTCATGGAAAACATCATTACATGCCCCCACCTGCCAACTCCTAACACACCCATGGAAAACATCATTACAGGCCTCCCCTTGCCAACTCCTAGCCCACTCATGGAAAACATCATCCTTCCTAACACACTTATCGAAAACATCCTTACAGGTTTTGTCCACTGCCAGTACATCAATCCTATTTAGCCATGAGACACCTGTCTTCTGCCTGATTCAACCTGAAATTCAGGCTTTTGGCGTACGTCAATTTACTGAAATAGGTAGGGGGTCGGGGGTAGGGGGTTATGCCTGCATAAAAAGCGCCCCGAACAAAGCCCAGACTGCCATTTGCCATTGTGACACACCCACTCGCCCCCCACACCCATTCATAGTCACTGTGGTTGGTTGGAGATGAGCGTGCCACAATGCTAATAAAATCATCAAACAGCGTACTCACCAAGGGAGCTAAGCAGGTTTTACAACTGACAGTTAACCCATTCACAGCGAGGTCTGATTCTAACCCAACTGAAATAGGCAACCTCTTGAAAATCTACGTATTGAAATTTTGGCATATCTCAGTTCACTTAAATCTGATTTATCTGGTATAAGAACTGGCAAGACTTGAATATTTTTGGTGTCTTTAGTATTGAAGGGGTTAAATAAAAGAACCGGCACCAATCGATTAGTCTGTGTTTGTTCGACGCCAGACTGGGAGATCTACAGTAGGTACTTTAAGGTTGATAGTAATATAACTTTGTGTGACAGGTCGGTGATTGTCCTGACATTATTGACAGTCATTCATGACAATAAGTGACAGTGACAGTGACAGCGACAGTGATGTACGGACCTGTGGCAAGAACTTACTCCGTATATACCAACTTCAGACAACCAAACAAAAGAATCTGACGATGATGATATTTAAGTAGCGTATAGCTGGTCTCTGTTTGGACGCCTTCTCTTTCTTAATCTCCTCTTTCCATTCCCTCACTCCCACACACTCTCACAAACACACGACCCCAATGCACACACTCACGCACAACCCCCTCCCACACACACACACTCACGCACACAACTCCCCCCCCCCCCACGCACTCACACAACCCACACGCACACACACATAACCCGCATGAGCGCGCACGTACACCCACACACGCACTCAAACTCACATCAAAGACCCAAACGCACCCGCACACATAATCCCCACGCACACACACACACACCCATGACCTCGATACATACATACATACACACACACACACACATACATACATACACATACATGCATACACACCTACATATACACACACA
>JAUEKZ010215538.1:0-22658 GCA_031471865.1 Melibe leonina
ATTTACCAAGATAAATCAGATTTAAGTGAACTGACAGATGCCAAAAGCATGAATTTTAAGGCTTTTGGTATCTGTCAAATACTAAAATCTGATATTATTATATCTGGTAGAAGAAGGCGTAAATTTTAAAGATTTTGCATGTCTTGTTGGCTAGAAACAAACCCCGCTGTAAAAAGGTTAATTAAACTACTAGTAAAATCAAGCGAGCAGAAGTCAAAATTTTGTAAAATTTTATTTTTATCATAATGATACAGACAGTAATATAGATAGTGTTATAACTTACACACATGAAAAGTGAAGCGAAGGACCAAATGTTAAACATATGAACATAATATGATGCTCTCATTCCAATCCAATAAAATCAGTCTAGGTAAAAGAACTTCATAATAATGTGTGACCCATCACCAGGTTTGGTACACACGGTACATTTAAAAAAAAGAAAAGAAAATAATTACACTCACAAAGTTAAAGATCGTGACTTTATATTTTAACCTTTCCACAGCGAGGTCTGATTCTAACCCAACTGAATGTGGAAAATCTTGAAAATGTACGTGGTCTTATACAAAAAAAAACAGGTTTCAGTGGACTGACATAATATACCAAAACCCTGAATTTCAGGCTTTTGGTATATGTCACTTCACTGAAATTTGATTTATCTGGTATAAATAGAACAGGCAAATCTTGCAGATTTTGGTCTCATTAGCATTGAAGGAATTAAGTTTTGCTTTTATTATGAAGTGTTTTTCTTCAATATCGAATGAATATTCAAGGTATTGAAATAAAGGAATAGAAACAAAAAAATTGCTAAAGTTACTTAAATAATGGGTTTTTTCGAAATGGTTAACTCCACTCTAGCAACTGTACCTTGTGTGGCAACTCCACTCTAGCAACTGTACCTTGTGTACCAACGAACTGTGGTAATGGGTGCCATATTAGTATTTCTTCAAAACGCATGGCATTGGCATCATAATAAACATGAGATTATTCTCATCACACATCATGTAACGTCAGCATCTTGGATTCCCAACAACTGGTCCCTGATTTGGGCCGGGACACACTTCATGCAAGCTTGTTACAACTTCAAACACTTCATGCAAGCTTGTTACACCACTTCACAGACTACTTGCAAGCTTGTTACACCACTTCACAGACACACTGATTCTTGAAATTGTACATAGATTAATTAAACATGATATGAATGAATGTAGGTATTGTCTGCCTCGGTCTTCATACCCATAACTTAACGACGGTTTTTTTTTTAGATGTGTCGGGTTTTTTTTAGGTTTGGGTGTTTTCAAGGTTTTTTTGAGATGTGTCTATCTTTTCAAGAGGTTTTTTTGAGGAGATGCATCGGTTTTTTGAGGAGATGTGTCTGTCTTTTCAAGAGGTTTTTTTGAGGAGATGCATCGGTTTTTTGAGGAGATGTGTCTGTCTTTTCAAGAGGTTTTTTGAGGAGATGCATCGGTTTTTTTCAAGAGTTTTTTTGAAGAGATGCATCAGGTTTTTCCGTAGTTTTGTTTTTTAGGAGATGCGTCATAAAGTTACAATTAACTGTCTGGCCTTTACATTTAACCACCAATATCCATCCCACTTCATCCGTAGCCCACTACAAATACATACACCAATTGAATATCCAACAAGCCTTATCTATTACGATTTTATAGTGTTGTTTAATTCTAATATTATTTTCGTTATTTTGTTTTGTTGTGTCTGTCCTGAAGGAGGCCTTTAAGCCGTAACGTTGACGTTATCATAACTTTGTCTTTTTCCAATTCAACCTTTCTCTTCCAAGCCTAGTCTAGTCTAGTAGGGTACCCGTCTATACCTATCCCTCCATTGAGAGGTCAATGCTACTATCAATAGTTTTCCTCCACTGCCCATCTCTTCTTACTCTTACATGTCCCTACCCTCTCCAGCTTCTGGAGGTCTGAATCCGATATGAGGTACTTAGCCCTTTCACTGCTAATGACACCAACATCTTCAAGATTTGCCTGTTGTCATTCCAGATAAATCAGATTTCAGTGGACTGACCGATGCCAAAAGCCTGAATTTCAGGCGTTTGGCACATGTCAGTCCACTGAAATCGTATCTATCTGGTATATGAACACATACATTTTCACTTTTCACATTTCTTGGGTAAGAATCAGACCTCGCTGTGAAAGGGTTAATATGCAGCCATTAGCTCCACCCTACCTACCCACTCCACCCTCATCTACCCCTGTGAACCATTCCATGCTACCCAGGGCTCACCGTCCAGAACCTTCCAGCTTACACATAGGTGCCCTGGTCAGCCTATACCATTCCTGAAATCTGACAGGAAAAATTTTGCCAATCCTTTTGTCCATCCCCTTTTTTAAAAAATGACATGAAAGAATAGAGTAAAACGCTGCTTAACACTACAAACATGCTTTTGCAATACTTAGAGCCACATACAGACATACAATCGCTTTAGTAAAACTAAACCAATCCTGAAATCTTGCCTAATCCAGGTACTATTAGCCAAGAAGGTTTCCCAATACGGACAGGCTGTGGTGATGTGAAGCTTTCTTTATTAAGGCCACTACAGCTTGGATTCATTGATATGTAGATATAATAATGAAGAGGAATTACATCAAACATGCAGATTTAAAAGCAATTACAAAGCCGGCCCATCGCACTTACTTAACTTACACATACAGGGTTAATTTTAACCCTTTCACAGCGAGGTCTGATCTTAACCCAACTGATATGTAAAATCTTGAAAATGTGTGTCATCTTATACCATATAAATCAGATTTCAGTGAACTGACATATGCCAAAAGCCTGAATTTCAGGCTTTTGGCATATGTCAGTTCACTGAAATCTGGTTTATCTGGTATGAGAATAGGCAAATCTTGACGATTTTGGCGTCCTCAGCATTGAAAGGGTTAAGACTTGAAGTAAAAGGCTTTCTGTCAGACTATCATTATCATACATGCCTCAGCAGACCAGGAAAAGGAGGAGAGAAGAAAATCATAATTCTTCATCAATAATACAGTTATAGAAACACAGTGATGATTATTTATATACGATACAGCTTTTGTTGGATATATATATATATATATATATATGTATACATACATATAACATATATTTACTGATTGGCAAAAATAAATAGAAGACACTACACACATTTTGTTTTTTACACACTGTCAAGGCGGAGGACATTTTTACAAAAATATATGTAATAATAATAATAATGATCACATCAAAGTGAGAAAGTTCCATACATATATGAAAAGAGTAAAGAAGATAAGGTTTGATTCTGTTTGTCCTCATTCACTGATTTGTTGTGCTGTGTTTTAATGCAATACTTGACGTGACATCCAGTCTCACCTTTTCCCTACTCATGTTCAGCCCAAAGGGGAAAACAGGGTTTGTTGTTTATTGAGAGTTTTAGGGCGCTTGCAACTGCTATGGTCATATAAGTGCCCAGGGGTAAGTAAGAGGATAGGCTAGTTAAAACCACAGCCAGACTTTGACCCTGCCAGGGACATTTCAGGAATGACATACAAACAGATGATGGCCACCCTCTACATCATGCATTATAGTTCAGGGAGACACAGAATATTCTACTGCCCTTTGTGTACAAAAGTACTCAGTCCTTCTAGATAGCAAGTGGCCCTGTAGTTAGGTACCACAGTGTGAAACATGGGGGGATGAGCATAAGTCTGTTAGGATGACAGGCAGGACCAAGAATGTGCTAACACTAACAGATTCAAAACAGTTATGTTTGTATGTTTGCATAAAATAAAAGATGGATTAGCTGTGAACTTGTAAACTAAAATTTAACATCACACAAGTATATTTTGCCCTGAGACACAGTAGTCCAATTCGTCATGTAATGCAGTAAAGATGAACTCAAGACTTTACAAGAAGGGGGAAAAAGTGAATTAGTTTGACAATGGGTATATTCAGAAAATTGGGAGTCATATATCATTTGGATTTATTTGTTTTATTCGTTAAGATTTGTGAACAGATGATTATGAGAGAAATACTGTGTGAACTGAAGACTACAATAAAAGGAGAAAGTCAAATAGTTTGACAATGGGAATATTATACCAAGTAATACTCAGTGAATCGGGAGTCATACAAATCATGTGGATTTATCCTTTTATTCTTTTATATTTGTGTGAACAGATGAATCATGGGAGAAATACTTTATAAACTGAATACTATAGAAGTGAGAGCAAATAAATAAAACTTCTATCTATTTAAAAGTATGATACACAAGCCTAGCAAAAACACTCAATCAATCAGATATCAAAATAAGGACTGCCCTAGTAAAAACAAAACAAATTATCCCAGTAACTCTGACTTCCCAAAATGAACATCATCATAAAAATCGACAGCTATCAAAGACATCAGTTGATTTATTAAAAAAAAAAAAAAGTATAAATATATATATAAATAAATAAACAAATCAATCAATATATAGCCTATGATATAAAGATCAATTACATATAATTTTTTTTAACATTATTATCACAAGAAACAAACGAAAGAAAACCAAACAAGTTGGCTTAAAATAAGAAAGCCGATTTTTAGCTATTTTCCCTAAAGCACATGTACAAATTATATTCTAGAATTGACATATAAAATTGAAGAGAACTTCTTACATTTAAAAAAACTAGCAGTCACTAGAGGAGTGTTTCTACAAAACAAAACGATAAAACAAAAATAATAAAAAAAATTGATTTTTATCGTTGATGATAGTGATCAAAACAGTTAATAGAAGGGAGACAAATCATGAAATACAAAGAAAAAAATAAACCATGCAGTTACTTCCCCTTGAAGAGTTTTGAACTGAATTATATGTAGACAGTAGACTCTGAAAGAAATCCAATTTAATTAAGCTATTCCTATTAAACATAAATCAGAAAAAAAATTGTACAAAAGATAAATAAAGACTAAAAAATGGCAAAATCTAGAAATAATGGGTTTTTTTTTCTTCTTTCTGAGAGTTTTATGGCGCTTTCAACTGCTTAGGTCTCATCAGTAATTTTGTATGTTTATTGAGAGTTTGAGGGTGCTTGCAACTGCTATCAGCGCCCAGGGGTAAGTAAGATGATAAGCTAGTTTAAATAACAGCCAGAATTTGACCTTGCCAGTGATGTTTCACAGAGAGAGGATTTTCAAGGAAAAGAATATCACCTCTTATAAACCCAAAGAAAAACTGACACACAAACAAATGATGGCCACCACCCACATCATACATTACACTCCAGGGAGACAGACCCAGGATATTCTACCGCCATTTGTGTACAAAAGTACTTAGTCCTTCATATAGCAAGTGACCCTGTAGTTAGGTACCACAATGTCAAACACACAAGTCTGTTGAAACCAATAAGCGAGATCAAGACTAAGCCAACATATAAAACAGCTATGCGTGTGTATGCTTTTTAAGTGAGCACAAGGAAGAGTGCTTGAAAAAGTATGATTTTTCAAAATATTTCCTTAGCCCTTTCCCAACGAGGTCTGATGATTCTAACTGAAATATGCAAATCTTGAAAATGTACATGTTCATATACCAGGTAAATCAGATTTGAGTGAAGTGATAGATCCCTTTAGCATATGTCAGTTCACTGAAATCTGATTTCTAATGTATAAACAGGCAAACCTTGAAGATTTTGGCGTTCTTCGCATTGAAGGGGTTAAATCATAATAATGTCGTTGAAGCCATTAAGATCAGACATTGATCAGAAGCTTGATCAAGACACATATAGAGTGAAGCCCCTGAATAACGACACCCCTGGATAACGATACAATATTCTGGTCCCAGGCATAGTTGTCCAGAGGTTCCACTATACACCTCCCCCATGTGTGCCAGTGGTCAGCCTATGCCATTAGTGAAATGTGAATGGCAAAAAGTTTGCCAATCCTGAACATTTTCAAATTTTTTAAATTTTTTTTTTACTTTTAAAAAAATTGATAAGAAAGAATAGCGTAAAATACTGCTTAAGACTACAACCATGCTTTAGCAATACTTAGACCCACATACACACAATTTCTTTAGTAAAACTACAACTGAAATCTGACGGGTAAAATTATGCCAATCCATTCTGGAAATTTTCAACCCATTGCTTTTTCATTCAGGAAACTGCTGAAAAATCAGGAAGTCTGGCATACATGACACACATAGACATACATAGTGTAGGGAAAATTATCACAAATTATAGGGAAAAATCTAAAAGAAAACCAAAAACGACTGTTTACAATAGTACAATAAAGTCTGAGCAAAAAGCAGTGTAAGACCAACATTTTTTAAAAAGCCATTAAAATAAAAGAACCGGTGTACATAACAGCTAAAACAGGCAGACAACCAAAACAACTTAATAAAAGCTCTTTTTTTTAAAGAGAAAACAAAATTCAAGACAGGCTGGATTTGTAAAGCAGTCGAGCAACATTTCAATTCAATAAATTAAACGTCCAATAAATTTCACAGCAACGAGTGATATAAGAAGAAAAAAAGGTAACGATATGGGGTGAAGGGGGATGGAGGGTGGGGGGAATTCGAGTGAGAAATTGATTAAAACAAAGGAAAAAAGAAAAAATACACCAGTAAATCGTGACTACAATAAAGTGAAGACTAGGCTGTAGATAGTCTGAGGAAAGGACACACCCCTATACACATACACATGTACTCATACACAGCACATATCTAAAAATAAAGAGCTTGGTGAGGTGAAAACAAATTTTCCTAAATAATAACAATGTGATTATATTTTGTATGGAATCTCTTCACAAGTAAGGGTATGAGTAGCTGCCTTGAGCACACACACGCACACACACACACACCTACTGCATCACCAGATGGGCTGTATATGACTACAAAGAGCTGAACACACTTCAAGAGTAAATACAATCGTCCTTGAGATTCCAAAGGTAAATGAGCAAAGGCGAAACTAAAAGATTTCTATAGACTCAGCAATAATGCTTTCTAGCATACACAAAACTGAGGGTGTGCAAATTTTATGATAATATATTGTAATCTGATTTTTTAAACGCTGAATTTAAACAAAAGAGAATTATTACAAAGGCCTCTTAATTTAGACACACATGCATATTTGACAAACTGATACTCATAAATCATGTAAAATAAAACTCATAAATGAGAAAATAATGAACAGATTTCATGTTTGTCTGGAAAAATATAACAAAACATCCCAAGTAAATACTGCTTATTGAGACCTGCAAAAAGGTTCAACGGTAATGTCTTACTTTAAACGTAAATGGTAGAAAAAATCCAAAAACGAATTATCATATCAATCTCATTTTGACGAGTAGTGACATAAATAAATGTGTTTAAATGGCAGTCTGTGTATAGAAAAATAAATGGAAATTAAAATATTCACATGGGCAATCCATTAGTTGTAATATATGAGCTGTATGTGTACAATGAACGAACGTGTTTGCCAGCTGCACAATGGCAGCATGCAAGGGAGCAGTGGCTACCATTAATCCATGAGCCGAGTGTGGAATGTAAGGTAAGACTCTGTCTCCTTGCATTTCATGACATGATCACATCACTAGGAGGTAACGACGACATGCATCAATCACAACCACAACCACAAGCACAACCCTGTCAACAATACCACATCCTGTGTCATACCCACCCTTCCCTTACCGAGGTCCTATCCTAGAGGCTGGATGTCATTGCCCTCTGCATTTTCCTGTCATACCGGCACCACAGTGCAATGCATCAAGAGTGGCAGAGACACAACATCCTGTTGCAATCATTAACCCTTTCACAGCAAACCCTAACAAAATCAAGACCAATAATTTGCCCTGGCAAAACCAAACTGTATACACTTTTGAAGATGACACATGTAAAGGCGTTATTGAACAGCTATGAGATCTGATAAAAAGCCAATTCAGCCACCAATGCAAGTACTATCTAAATGCAATTATGTTTGGTTTTTTTCAACAGCTGATCTGATAAAACACACAAACACTGTTACTTCCAATCAAGACAGAAATAAAATGAATCTCTACAAACTCTATGGAAATATTCAGCAGGCTTTGTGTCAAAAACAGAGACAGCGAGAACAGTCCTTGCTGGCCCCTGAAAGTTGCATAGCAGTGGTGAAAGGATATCTATTGAAAAAACAATTTCATGTTGCATCATCATAGACAGACAAACACACACCTCTTCCATCACATCTCATTTAAAGCGAGGACACAAAGCCGTGGATCATGATCAAACTAACAGGCAGCAGTTTGTGGGCCTTTCGCATCCATAAGGCTCTCCCCAGGCTAAATCTGCTTGTTGATACAAGAAACACAACACTAGACACAAACACTGACCATGCCTGGCCAAGTCCTTACAAACATGTCAGCTACTACAGTACCATGCAACTTTAGGCTCGATACAGCGTATATACAATCAAGGTTGCATGATTCATGAGAATCCAATGGTCAGCAGCTAAAATCACATTTCATTTTTAATTTAAGAGCATCAAATCCAAAATATTTTTAGCAAAGTTCACATCAAATCACAAATATACACATCAAATTTTATACACAACATGCAAATCTTGACATGCTTTTTTAAATTTTATACCAAATCTTATTAAGAAAATCTGACGTGTAAAAAATTTACCCTTGAACTTTTCTCATATCATTAAAAAAAAAAAAAAAGGGATATCTTTCCCACCATCGCACACATAACATCTAGTCTACAAGAAGCATATGAGTTAAAGGACAATAATCATTCATTCAATTATGAAAAAATATGCCATCACATTAAAGAATATTCTGGAACAAAACCAACCACATCGTCCATAAGAAAATAAATCCCATTCTGAGGTACAAGACTCCCCAGGTATTGAAATAAATTACCAAGTCCTTTGTAAAAAACTCCAAACAAGAACATTTGTTCAAAGAAACGAATACTATATTGATTTTGTTCATCTGTTGGTCGATACAAAGGGAATTTCAACAATATCTATACAAAAGTAATTAACAGAACATTCAACTGCTATGGTTATATAAGTGCCCACGGGTAAGTAAGATGATAGTATAGGCTAGTGAAAAGAATAACCAGACTTTGACCCTGCCAGGGACATTTCACCGAGAGATGATTTACGAGGGAAAAAAATATCATCTCCCTTTGTTAATCATCTCTCTCTATGTAAACCGAACCAACTAAATCCTTTCCATTTTGTGTCATTAGTGACCCGACCAGAGGTATATAAACGGAGTTAAATACTGAAATAGAGCCTGTGTCTAATTTTAAAATAACCAGGCTCTGATGCCCTGACCATAGTGAGTAGAAATATAGCAGTAAAATCAAAATGCTGTCTTCTCAATTAGATATAATATGTATATATCCTGACAATAACTTCCTGTAAAACTTATTAGCAAATGCAACTAAGAAAGTAAACCAATAAGAGGTGTATATCTTAAAAAAATGCATAACATGGCATCATATCATAAGTATAGTTGTTTTTTTTACGATAATATATGAAGACAGTGTTATGTTTGTTATCAACTGAAATGGAAGGTGTTTTCTAACCCTGTCACAACCCACATGAATGTAAGAACCTCAATGGTTACAATGCTAAAACCCACAAGAATGAGAAGATAAATTAATATGTGCCCCAACACCACGGTTCGGAACACAAGGTACATCTTAGGAAAACTGAGTTATTCTCATTAACTTAAAGATTATGACTATTTTTTTAAGTGCATTTTTTCATTGCGAATATTCAAGTTACTGGAATAACAGAAGAAAAAAAAAGCCAAAAAGAATTCTTAAAGTTACTTACTTATATTATGCTTTTTCTAAGTGGCAACTCCACTCTAGCCACTGTACCTTGTGTACCGAACCGTGGTGACGGGTCCTATATGGTCACCATGAGAGGGCAGCTTGGACAGCCAGCCCAGACTCATAGATACAGAGATTGCATACAGTACAGTGGTTACACACTAGAGTAGAGGAGTGGTAGACTCAAACAGTGCTGTCGGTCCCCTCCTACTTCTGTAAAAAGTCCATAAAGTCTGCCTTGTTCTCGTGTGTTGTTCTGGTAGGACGTCCAAGATCAGACCTGTTCCCGAGACGCACTTTGACCTCCAGCAAGATGGGGCCACTAGACTTGATGACATGGGCCATCTTCTCTTGTATTTCCTCTTTAGTTTTGGCAATCAAAGTCTGTGGGAGGACAATGAGGATAAAAATACAGTGGAACCCTTGGATAGCGACAACCTCAGGATATGACCTCTTGACCTCGGGTCCTGATTTTTTTTGGTCATATATTATAAGTAACCATTGAAGACACCTAAATAACAACACCACTGGATAAAAAACATAATTTGCTGGTCCCAGGCAATGTTGTTATTCAGGGGTTACACTGTAGTAAGACTGCTAGTCTATCTCAGACACCTGGACTATTATCACAGCACAATCTCCCTGAGCACAATCTGTTTCCCATATCAATGAACAGCCAGTACAGGAAGTCACAGCCATCAACCCTAAAGGCGTTCCGAGCCTTTGCTGGGATTCCACCGGGCCCAAAAGCCCTACGATTGTTCATTCCATAGATGTGGTGTACATCCTTTTAATCTCCACTTCTTTGCTTCTTAAACCCTTTCACAGCGAGGTCTGATTCTAACCCAACTGAAATATGCAAAATCTTGAAAATGAATGTGTTCTTAGACCAGATATATCAGATTTCAGTGAACTGACATATGTCAAAAGCCTTAAATTCAGGCTTTTGGCATATGTCAGTTCACTGAAATTTAATTTATCTGGTATAAGAATGGGCAAATCTCATAGATTGTGGTGTCTTCAGCAGTGAAAGGGTGAAAGATCTACAGTGTATTCCAAGTTTTTACAGTTGGAAATATGTGTGCATCAAGTAATTTGAAGACATATTTGTCATGTTGGAATTTTAGTCTGTCAAATTCTATTACTGTTATTGACTTTAAAACTATATACGATATTGATGGATTTGCCATCAAACTGTCTTTTGTCGCTTGATACCATTTTCAATATTTTCCACCTCGTTGTTATTGAAAAGAAATATATTCAACAGGTGGTGCATTATTTTTGTTGTCCAGTATGTATGCAAAAGAGAAAATAGAGGAACTGTATGGAAAGATGGTTAGCTAAGCAGATTAAAACGCAAGGGGTTTTATTTTCCATCCGCACCAGCACTTTATTATTGATATTTCATTGAGTAAAGAAATTTAAGTACCCCAACTTCCTCACTTTTTTTCAAGTGGGTATCAGAGCAACCCTCATATTCACAAGAAGGTTGGGGAAGTAATCTGCAAGAGATTAGCGTCTAATCAAGAAGCTGACATCCATTGCCACTTGTCTGCTTCATGCCTTAAACTAGTACAAGCTATGGCTCTGTGATCATTTGGTCAACGAGTGCCCGGTAAGGACGCTCACAGTCTGCTTCGAGTCAGTAAACTTGCAATACTGCCTTCCATGATTGGGTTAAGGATTGGCAGGAGGAGGTGTAGCCAAACGAAGCTGCTGCTGAGGGCCACAATAACTCTTTAACCCTTTCACAGCGAGGTCTGATTCTAACCCAACTGAAATATGCATAATTTTGAAAATGTAAATGTTCTTATACCAGATAAATCAGATTTCAGTGAACAGACATAATATGTCAAAAGCCTGAATTTCAGGCTTTTGGCATATGTCAGTTCACTGAAATCTGATTTATCTGATATAAGTAGTGGCAAATCATTGAAGATTTTAGTTTCCTTAAGGGTTAAAAGGTAGAGTGGAAGCAATACCTCTTTGTAGCCACTGGCACGTGCGATGCCTCCAATGTTGAAGCCTTCGTGGTTAGCCGCCTCTGTGGGCTGCCCTCCCACTGAGTCATGGGCACCGTTGTTGATGACGATGTGCTTGAGGTTGGGCGGACCCCTCTGGGCCATGGTGGCAATAGATCCCATGTGCATGATTACTGCACCATCTCCATCCAGGGCAAACACCTGCATGATAATACATCAAGAGTCGTTAACACATGGAATCGTTATAATTTAAACTAGCAAACAAGAAAAATAAAATAAATCATAACATGCCTTCCTTATGTAGCATTAATAAAAACACCGGTCAAAACTTTCGCATATATGACCTGGTGACGTCACTGTTCATTCGCACCACTTCGCAGGGTTCGGTGAATATTTTTCCATTCATGGTAATTATTTCTATAATGTTAGACACATTTGAGGTTATTTCACATGCTTGGTATTGATATATGTGACCCGTCAGCAAAGTGTGGTACACAAGGTACAGCCAGTAAGTAAAGCTGACCTACCTCTTACAAAAGCCTGAATAAAGTAACTTTAAGCATTATTTTCTTTGTTTTATTTCGTATTTTTACAAATGTGAAATCAGGCACAGTTAGCAGATCTGCTGTGATAGAAGCTGGCAGTAATACCAACTATTGTAATAAACTGAATACTTAGATGAACTGATCAACCCGGGACGGTGAGTGATGTCAGAAAACAAACTGAAGCCTAAAAAAGCAAGCAAACAGCTAACCTTAACCCTCACCCCACCCCTGACAGCTCCTTATTCAACTTTGACCTCTACCCACTTGTGGAGACCACAGACACTGGATCTTTGGTGGGGGCTAATCTAATCCTTTTGTTATTTTGTTTGTTGTCTGTCCTGAAGAAGGCATTAGGCCGCAACGTTGGCGTCAATTTGTCTTTGTCCCCCATTTGCCTGTTAATTATCACCTTTCTCTTCTTTACTCTAGACTACCACAGGATCAGCAGCCCATCCTAATATTACACTGACCTGTCTGTTGGGTTTCTCCATGGCAATGCCCATCGCAATGGAGGAGGCGTGTCCCATGGCCCCCACCGTCAGGAAGTCTCGGAAATGGCCCATTTCCCGGTCGGCCCTGCACAGACACAACAAACAAATGGTAACCGATGATGATGAGAATGAAAAATTAATCGGATTGATTATAACATTTATTAATGCAAAGCTGTGGTAGGTCATGCCTATGATGATAAAATCTACTACAAATGACCAAAATGACATGGGAATGTCTCTGTACCTATCTCTCCTGCCTTTTAACCATTTCACAGCAAAGTCCCATTCTCACCAAACAAGCAGAATATACAAAATATCAAAGATTCATGACATGCTCTAATACCAGATAATTAACCCTTTCACAGCAAGGTCTGATTCTAACCCAACAGGACTATGCAAAATGTATGTGTTCTTATACCAGACAAATCAGGTTTCATTGAACTGAATATATGCCCAAATCAGAAGCACACCAAAGCACAAAAAACCCAGGCAAGGTGTTGTATACTGCAGCGTACCTGTACTCAAAGAGCTCCCGAGACAGCATGCCTGTAGATCCGACGACAATGTCTGAGTCTTTGTCCATGCAGTCCAGCAGTGTGTGCAATGCCTGCTCTCGTGTCAGGGGGTAGCTGAAAAAAAATAATTAAAAAATAATATAAATTTTTACACTGGACTACTGTTCATACTAAATTTCAAAATTAAAAAATTAAAAGTAGACTATATGAATGAATGATGTGTTAAAAGGAGAGTTTGAAATACAAAACCAGTCTGGATCGATACTCTAGTCATTACGTTTAAAAATACAGTACACTAATATAAAGACTAGCTTTTCACAGGGAAAGACAGAAAAAAAATCCATGATAAATGGCCAATGAGAATCTGAAGTTCAGAAATCTAAATTTATATAAAGCTATCAAGCTATTCTAATGAAAAACTCAGCATACTTCTTGACCTCGTATACTGCTATACATTCATTGACAGGCACCAAAAGTATATGACTGAAAAAGGTGATGGGTGGCCATTATTTCAGTTCGGTATTCATAAAAAATCAATTTTTGTTTATTTTTTATAACTGTGGTATCGATATCATCATTATATACCCAAGTACTACTCATCGCCAAGTACTTTTACAATTGTATCTTTTTTTGCAAGATTAAAGAGTTCTGTCACAACAATACAATATCTTGTTCCCTTGATTGTGTACTGTTTGTCTGTTAAATAAGAGCCATCCAACTCAAACATTACAATAACACTGCTTTTTATTCTCTCAATAGAAAAAGGATCATGTTTATTTTGATTTTTGAGGTTCAGGTTTCAGAAATTTCAAATGAAAACATGAAGATTCTCCGAGTACAACATCATATTGAATAAAAAAAACTTTTAAATTTAAACAAAATTTATTTCTCGGTTCTCATCAAACTACAGAAAGATTTACCTGCTCTTAGATTGGATAAAGCAGATTTCAGTATACTGACATATGCCAAAAGCCTCTAACATTCATCATAAAGTACTAAAAATTATGAAAGTGATCAAAAAAATTTAATTATAAATGTTCTGCACTATATGTGGTAAGTGGTAAACCTTTATCTGATTTTCTTTCAAGTGAGAAAAACCTATTATACAACTTGAGCTATGGCTTTGAGCTTTCATATAAAGAAAAGCAACATGTAGTAAAGCTATGACAAGGACACTCACGGAGCAGGGGCGCCAGCAGGCAGGGTGTATTTGGTAAAGGTTCCTGTGCGAATCAGCAGGGCAAATGGGCTGGAGTTCTCCTCAAAATGTTTCCTAGCTTTTTCGAGCACCTTCAGAAAAAAATATAGGGGGTGAATATTTCAGAATTTTTCTAACACACCGGAAGAAATAGAATTATTCAATGTCAATAGCTAGAATAACATGAAATAAAAAGTATAAAAGTTCTAAGGCCTCCTTGATAGCAAGTGACCCTATAGTTAGGTACCACAATGTAAAACATGGGGGATGATGACAGGTCTGTTGTAAAGACAAGACTGAGCTTACAGATACAATATAACTGTGTGTGTATGCTTGTTAAGAGAGCACTGGAGAGAGAGCTCGATAAAGTGAGATGATAGAAGGTGGCAAAAGAAAAGAAACAGAAGCAGCCAGCACCAGAGATGACATCCAACCACCCGCGATGACTTATTCATGTCTAAAAACTGAACTAATTAATTCATTAATCATACACCCTGTTTCACATCTAGACATGTTAATCATGATGTTGCATTAATTGTGCTGTAACAGGCAAAAAAAACCTTCGCAGTTCTGGTGTAGATGAGAAAAAATAATAAATAGCTACAAAGTCAGGTAGGATTCAAGCAATGGTCGTCTTCTTTCCAATTTAACTCTGTAGTAGTTTGCTTACATTTTGCATTTCCTTTTCGTCCTTCGGTACCACTTCTGCTGGGATATCCATCAACTCTGGGAACGGAAATTAAATCTATTGAGAATAACACCAAGCAATTTTATCACCAACTTCTTAACTTTCTAAATCCAATTAATCGGGTTTTGAGTCCCACTTTGGCACTTCATTGTTACCTTGAGCAACAGAGTCACTACACATTGCTTGCCTGGACAACATAAGTGATTCCTGTTGGCATAAAACTTAGGCCAAATGAATTTTGGACGCCTAAGCGAGCAACATGTGTTGATGGCAGAAATTCAATCATATTATTCTAGAACACTCATCTATTTTACAGAATTTATCCCAAAGATAATTCCCACTGCATATTTCTCAAACCAATCCGCTGAAACCATAGCATTATATTTGAAATTTCAGATGCTTATTTGTCAAGCGTCATTCCATTTTTGGGGAAAGAAGTCTTCTGTTTCATGATTTCCAGACATCACATTGTTAATTTGGTCTAATGTATGAAGCTTGCAGTGCTCCCTCCTGAAGTTAACTCTGCAAGCCATTAATCTTGTCAAGGTACAAGGCAGTCCCAGTCTAGTTTCTCTCTCATCTGAGTGTACCTCTGGCAAGCCATACAAACATACAGTGCTTTTATGGAGGCCAAATGATTCTACAACCATACACTGAAGTGTGTTCAAATTTGAAAGTCAGCATAACAAAGTCAGATAAATTTCAAATTTGAATAAAGGCATTTGCAACTGCTATGTCATATAACAGGGGTTAATTTCATGACAACAGTGTAAGGCATGATAGTCAAAGCCCAAATTATAAATTTAGCACGACTTAGGCTCAGACTGAAGCTGAATGTTTTGAATTTCATGTAAAGCAAAAACTATTATGTCTGAACCTAAATACAGCTAACTTTAAAAATTAGGTGCTGAGTAAGTTCTTGTCCAGTGTCATAAAACCAGCCCCAGGGCTAGCAGAGAATCAAACTCATTACCTATCAGTAATGTTGTCCATAAATTTTCAATTATAACAAAGAGAAAGAAGTCAGTTTCCAACCCAGGGGACCTAACCCTTGGTAACCTTACCCAGCATTTCCTTAGTGATGGGTCCCTGTGCGTTGTGCTGAGGCTCGTCTTTAACTCCTGGTTGTCCCCGCCAACCAATCAGGATAAGCATTGGAATTTTGAACACAGTGGAATGGGTGAGTGACATGAGGGGGTTCACCATATTGCCAATACCTGAATTCTGTTGATAAGGAGAGAGCAACTTTAGAAACATATTTCTATCAAAACCTGTTTTTGTCTTTTAAACAAGGCTTTCATTTTTCCTTATTAAATAACCCTTTCACAAAGGGTCTGATTTTAACGGAACTAAAACATGCAAAAATTGTATCAGCTTTTAAAAACTACGAAAAACTCTGGACCATAATAAATTTTAGAATTAATATTTGGAGGGGGGGGGGGGGGGGGGGGGGGGCGAGCATTGGATATAATTGACCCATTAAAGGCAAAAGCTCTTAAAACACAGCAAAATGTGACTTTGATCGTTCTTCCCCTGTCACCTTCATATGAGCAATGAGGTAAAAACAACTTGACGATAAAAAAAAATTCTATCTTCACATCAGCTTTGCAGGGCCCTCCTGTCCATCTAGCTTGGTCTTTTTAGACTCAGAAAAAGTAAAGTTGACATGACAAGCAATGGCAAACTACCACACTTCTATGCTAAATGCCAAAATTCAGGACTGCACTACTTGTTAAACTAAGCTTAGCTATTATTGAGCATGGGTTTTACTCCCATTTTTTATTTTTGTATATTTAATCAACTTGACTGACCTGTAAATAAACACAAGCTGGACGTTTTGTAGCCATGAAATGACCAGCAGCCATTCCGACCGCTGAACCTTCATTGGATGTGATGATGTGATCTCCATTACTGGAGTTGTGAGTTACATAGGCGCAAAAATCTGCATGGAATATAAAGGGAAGGAAAAGAGCCCATGCTTACTCGTAAAGTCTGAAACTTAACACATGCTTAACCAGAGAGATTACATGTAAGGTCAAAAAATGGAATCATAAAAATATTTGAAAGCAAGGACATAGGGATTTGGTAGTATAGTATAGTGATTTTGTCAAGGGATAAGAGATGTGTGAGGATGAAGAATATAATGACTAGAGGGTGATGATTGAATTTTTTTTGTATCTTATTTCATTCAACTCTCTGCAACATTTTTTTAAAAATCCACTGTACAGAATTTTTTTCCACCCAGCGTCGGATTTTTTTTTGTAATACAAGACAGTTCATTCATGATAAGACAAAAAGTTACAATTGTATCAACACAGCTTACTTTCTAAAGTTTGGTTGACTATGGGCACAAACTTATTTGCCATTGTGCGCAGAACTGGGAATAGTCTTCATGATAAAGCGCTTAAAAACATAAAACACACACAAATCCATTTTCGTGTCTGCAAAATGTCTTTCTATTTAATCAAATTTTCTATGATCACTGAAAGTAATTTTCATCGAATGGCTGTATGTTGTGTGTATGTGATTTTTTTTTTTAAACAGCGAGAGAGAGAGAGAGAAAGAAGTTCAAAGGGAACAAAAGAGAGATAACACCAAATATAGGATGTTTAGTGGTCAAGTTGGGAGCAAAAGAAAAAATTAAATCCCCTTTGCTGACAGTGCTATTATTAGATCATCTAAAATACCTTTGAGCAATGAATCTGGTACACCACAGAAGAAAGATATGCCTAACTGTTCTCTGACAGTTTTGTAGAATGTGTCTGGAGTGATATTTTTATGAGCGTCTGATGATGAAGGTGGAGGATGCAAAGATAAGCATCTGGTCTGAAATTTTAAAAAAGACACACACACACAAAAAGAGTTACCAAGAGAAACATGATAATACAAAAGAAATTATAAGAGAAACATAATCTCATAATCAAATGGAAGGGTCACAATAATTCTGTTTCAAAAGGGTATTACATGACATTTTCATTTTTGTATGTTGAAAGGTCCCTCTCACTCTCTGTCTAAAAATGAGAGACTGTAAATATGAATAAAAATTTCTCTAGAATTATGCATAGTCTATATTTGCTTACCTGTAAAAGTTGTGAAAAAGGAGCAGAGACGTCAAACAGACGCCTCATTCCAAGTCGTATATGTCCAAGCGACATGATTGAAAAATTCCCTAGACTTGTGTACGGTAAAGTTGAGTAAATACTTTGGTCACAAAGACAGATTAATGGTCTTCCACCAGAACTTGTCAAAATCTATCAAGACAGACTGAAACCAAGAAGAAAGGCATGAAGAAATTAAATTAGAACATCTCTGTATAGACATGGCAACCAACTATCTAACCATCAGGCTGTGGTTCGAGACACTAAGGCTAGGGTCTTTATTATCAAGAGAACAATGATCAGCAATGTTCATAAAGGTCCAATTTCATTTGTGTCATGTCTCAAATTTGGAATTTCCCAAAGGAAGATACAAGTAATTGTGCCTGCGTTAGTGCAAGGCTTAGGCTACATAAACCAGTCTAGGATGTAGGTAAACCATTCTAGAATGTGCATTCTTCATGCCCACCACTCAACATGATAGCTAGATCTAGATTCTTCTACAGTCAAACAGGTTAAACACATATTAGACTAGACTATCTATCTATTTCATTTGAATGAGAATACTGTAAGGTAAGTGGGATTGATTTTAACCCAAAATCAAGGGTAGAGACAGACAATTCTCATCATAAGCTAAAAAGCTACCGGGCAAAACGCTGTGCTTCTCTCGCATTCATGCAACTGTCTGCTAGACTAGTCTACCGGCAAACTGGGTCGTCAAGCTTGTGATAAAAATGTTGGTATCGAGCAACACATCTATTTCTAACATGGATGATGCATTTATGACGATACTCTGTTTCTAAAATGCGGACAGCCGGCGTTTTGCCCCGTTGCTCTTCTTCTAATTCAACTGTTACGATGAGGAAACCATGGTAACCCTCGGGGGTAAGAAGCATTGAGTCTTCGAGACCCAAATACGTATGGGCGTGTCCAGACAATGGTCATACGATCGTGAAAGAGTTCGACAGCTACCGGCTCGGCTTTCTGCTACTGTTTTGAGGTTATTCCGATAGAAACGCTCTGATATTGTGTCTAAAATGATATATCACTCACTTTGTTAGTTTATCAAATAACTCTGAGTCACACTTATTTCAACTGAAATGAAGTCTTGAGCTAATATGACGTATCCAAACGGTCTTGCTCAAAAACATGTACACATGTGTGTGTGAGAGCGAGGAAACAAGCAGACGAACCACCGTGCAGTGCGTAACACATTCAACTACACACCTACGGTATTGATACCAATATTGATTCCAAGTGTTACTAAGTATTTTAGAGTACCTAGTACTGAGTACGCTAATGCTAAGCTCTTTTTGATGAAAATAAAATGGTTGAGTGAAAATTATAAAGTTTCTATTTATCAAATAACATAAGATTTTGAAAAATCATTTGACAAGCAAGATGTCCTAAGCAAGGAGTTTTGCTGCCTGCCTGACTACGGGATCTTGAATACCAAAGTATTGCCCATCTTTTATTGTAGCGCCCTACATCAAGTCGATACTACTACGACTCGAGATTGATCAATGAATGGCCAGTAGGACGCGTCACGCACCATTCGTCATATCGTGCGTGGCTCGGCCTCTCTACGTATACAATAAAATGGTAATGGTATGGTTCTAGTCTATATCACCCTGAAACTGAAAGGCTTTTTTTGTGGACATTGATACAACTGTAAGGGAAGGGCATTCTTTCATAGGGCGGTGCCCAGCATAAATGAACGGCTCAATGAATAGCCAAACCCCAGATATCTATGGTTTAAAAAATGGATTACCTAATGATCTTATTTATATTGAAAATGTGTTTTAACACCTATCACTTTATCAACATTTCAACTCCACTCTCCCACAAAATATTGATTTATACTTAACCGATCCGTCTTTGCGTCATTCATTCAGTAATGAATCAGATTGACAGAACGCGTCAGTGATCACTAGGTACTAGGTAGTCTATGTAACTAGACTTTAACAGCTATATGCCTTTCTAAGATTTGCCTAGATTGTACCTACACTTTGGAATAGCATAATCACACACATAAAACAAATATTTCAATGATCAAATTTAACCCTTTCAATGCAAAGGTTACTTCTTCAGCTGTTAACTAGAGATCAAAATTTTCAAGATTTGCCTGTAGTCCTACTTATTCCAGACAAACTCAATAAGATTTCAGTGGACTGACACTGACATAGGTATGCCAAAAGCCTGAATTTCAGAGAAATTACCGTTGGCGGCGTTAAAAGAAAATACAATATTGATACAGATAGGTTATAATGATTGTAGGTAGGTATGGATTCCAAAGATCTTTGACAGAGATACAACTTAGAGTGTAGGCCTATTTATATGTAGATACCTATAGGGATGGCCTTCTTTGGAATTCGAAGTACCGGTAGATATGACATCACTGAAGAAACCTTGATAGTTCTCAATCAGATAGATGGTGCACATGTCTAGTATTATATTATTGATCTAATTGACACTGACGTTTGCCTCTTACTAACCCTTTCACTGCAGGGTCGAATTTTAACCAAACGCAACAAGTAAAATATTGAAAAGATGACTTGTTATTAAAGTGGATGAATAGGATTTCAGAGAACTGACGTGTGCAAAAAGCCTCAAATTCAGGCTTTTTGGCATAGTATGCTGAAATCTGTATAAGAACAGACAAATCTTGAAGACTTAGGTATCTTTAGCATTGAAAGGGTTAACGTATCATAGCAGGCCTAGGTAGGCGTCAGCGAGCGACAAAAGAGCAACATCATGTATATTATTACATAACTCGAAAAAAGAAAAAAATGGTTTAGAAAAAAAAACACATTGTAGTTCTGAAAGGGTTACGGAAAAATACTCAATACCATAGGATTGGGATAAAATGCCAACACACTTGCAGAGCAGCTCATTCAAATTATATGAAAACTATGTTTGATGATTAAGGACTTATGCAAAAACCAAAAATCAAGAACCATCAGCGAGCGATAAAAAGCAAAATGATGTACACCATAATAATATCAGGGAGGGGCAGGAAGAGAGAGAGAGAGAGAGAGAGAGAGAGAGAGAGAGAGAGAGAGAGTGAATGAAAGAGAGAGTGAGTGAGTGGGAGAGAGAGTGAGTGAAAGAGTGAGAGAAAGAGTGAGTGAAAGAGAGAGAGAGTGAAAGAGAGAGAGAGAGTGAGCGAGAGAAAGAGTGAGAAAGAGATAGAGAGAGAGAGTGAGAGAGAGAGAGAGTGAGTGAAGAGAGAGTGAGTGAGAGAGATAGAGAGTGAAAGAGAGAGAGAGAGTGAGAGAGAGAGAGAGTGGGTGAGAAAAAGAGAGAGTGAGTGAGAGAGAGAGAGAAAGAGAGAGTGAGTGAGAGAGAGAGAGAGAGAGAGAGAGAGTGAATGAGAGAGAGAGAGAATGCCTGAATCAGTATGTCGAGCGCTTTCATTTTATTTTAAAATGGACAACGCTACCACGATCAGAGTGAGATTGAACCGAGGCTTCAACTTCAAGGTCTGAATTTGAAGTTCACTGCTCTAAACAATTTGCCCCTCTAGACTCTCTGTTTTCTTAATGAAAGAAAACAACACAACCTACAATATATCAGTACAGCTGTACCGGGGTTTTTAACCCTTTTACTGCTAAGGATACTAAAATCTTAAAAACTTGCGTGTTCTTATACCAAATAAATCAGATTTCAGTAAACTGGCATATGCCAAAAGCCTGAAATATGTCAATTTACTGAAATCTGATTTTTTATAAGGAAAGGAAAGTCTAGAAGGTTTTGTTGTCTAGTTAGTAGTTTGAGAAATAATTTTAGCATTGAAAGGGCTAGTACGTACACACGTACGTATTACAATAGAAACTTCATCATGAGTGATATTCATTGATCCCAAAGAATAGATAACTTTCCCTTTCATTTATCGATCTATCAATCTGCGTCATCGGGTTACACCAATAGTGATGCATGAGTGACACGATATTTATATCTTAATCCGTGGACAGATGCTTTATTTTTCTTTTGATTTTAATTGATTTAAATTTAATCCGTTTACACTTTTCAGGATTCCCTAAAAAAATAAAATAAGGAAGAGTACCACAATTATTAATCTCTTTCTTTCTTCATTCTCTCATGTATCTATATCTCCTTTCTCTTCTCTCCCTCTCCCCCCTCCTCGACTATCTATCTATCTATCTATCTATCTATCTATCTATCTATCTATCTAACAGAAGAAGAGTCGTATGGCAGGGTGGGATTATACCACCCCCACACAACCAGTAACCCAATCATGGAAATCGTCGTTACATTCGTACAAATGCTTATCTATTCTACAATGACTACTTTTACCATGCATTATTTAGTTTATACCGACTGTGATTGCAACTGT
>JAUEKZ010215550.1:0-10094 GCA_031471865.1 Melibe leonina
CATCCGGTCGCATTAGGCATCGAGAGGGTAGAAATTTAGCAGTCGCAAACGGTCGCATTAGGCAGGAAAGGGTTAATATTAAAGCAATGGCTTATTCCATGACTAAGCCAGTGTTGTTGTATGTATGGAATTTTTTTTTATCTCACAATAAATGTTTTATTAATAAATCACAATGTAGTTTGGACTCTTCTTTATTTTTAAAAAATATTTTTGTTTATTGAAAGTTTTACTTTAGGGCACTCTTTGACTGCTAAGGTCATATCAATTATCAGCACCAAGGGGTTTGTAAGATGATGATGATATATATATGAGTATGAGAACTGTTGTGTCCATCATTCATGTATTTCAAAATCTTTTTGATTAAGGGTTGTTTTCAGATGAAACAATAGTGAAATTTTGGATTTTAGAATCTAGAAATTTCAAAAAGAAAACATATCATCAGGAAATGATATCATTATCATTTTAAGTTAATTTCAGATTAGGGTTTTTTTTTAATAATTCACTGTGACTTCTTATCACAGAGCCAGTAGAAAAACTTTGACTACGATGATGCAGGAATAATGGTAAACAAAAACAACTGATCACTACGTTTTAGTAGTTATTCTACTCAAATTATATCAATATCTGTAGGGGTGATCCCCCTGTAGCCATTGTCGCTATAAATGAGTTCTACTGTATTATTTAATCAGAAAACAACCCTACACAAATCAAAAGGTTTTGAAATCTCTGAATTTTAATATCTATATCAAGATCAGTGAGAAAACTTGACACCTCTTGATAAGGTAGTAGTTTAATCCAACCATAGTCATTACCTATGACTCACGGCGTTCCTTATATCTTCTCTTATATGATGCATTTTGGTCTAGGTACACCCAGGATATTCTACTGCCCTTTGTGTACCAAGGACTAAAAAAAGTGTGCAGTCCTTTCTTCTAGATTTCAGATAGTCCGTGAACCTGTAGTTAGGTACTCACAAGATGGCACAACAGGCAGGAGCAAGACAGAACTAACAGAATACAAAACAGCAGTGATTGTATGCTTGTTTAGAGCACAAGAGAGAGTGCTGGAAAAAGTAAAAAGATAGGTGAAACCAAAAAGAAAAGAAACAGGAATAGCACCCACCAGAGACACATATCAACCACTTGCAAGGATTATGTGACTTAAATGCATCATTTGAACATGTCCAAAAGAAATGGAAGATTCTGAAAACTCAGTCCATATCTTATAATATGCATTTATTTTTTTCTTCTTCTCTGTACAAAAATGCAATTGAAATTTGTAAATAGTTTTGAATACAATCCAACATACAGTGAAACCGACAGTACGGTGGGGAGCAAGCACTGGGAATCACAAGAGATAAGACAAACTTGAGAGAGTATGCAGTCCAGAAACGAGCTAACCACTTGAGCTATCCAGGGGAGCGGATAGCTCAAGTTGTTAGCTCGTCTGTGCTGCCGGCCAGGCGATGGGTGCCGAAGTTGGGTCCCGGGTTCGAACTCCACTCTGGAAAATGTTTTTCTGTTTCTCCATTTTTTATGCTTTCCTTGGCTTTGTCTCCTTTCTGCACTGCATACTCTCTCAAGTTTGTCTCATACAGTGAAACCCCTGGATAGCGACACCCCAGAAGAATGACAACCCCTGCATAAGACCTCTTCACCTCCGGTCCCAATTTCTTTTGTTACTACAGTGGAGCCCCTGGATAACGACATCACCTGGGACCAGGGGTGTCGTTATTTTGAGAATTTCAATGATTACTAATAATAATAATACAACAAAAAGAAAATCTGGACCAAAGGTCAAGGGGTATCGCTATTCAGGGGTTCCACTTGCATTAGGCGTGGTACTGGTACAATTTTTTTTTGGGACAAGGACACTGCTGCTATATGGAGGGCCATGTGCCCATTCCACTACAGGGTCGACAGTGGAGTTTTTCAGCCTCAGAAAAAAATCTGCCCATCAGGGGTATCGAATTGAACCCAGGACCTTTCAGCGCAACTGTTTGATGCTCTACCGACTGAACTAATGCGCCCCCATTATAATGTGTGTATCATCCACACAGTTGATAGTTATTGCCTTCAGTTTATCCTTGATCAACAAACATTTCCAGCGCCGTGGGGAGAGAGAGATTTGTGTCATCCTTTTTATCTCCAAACTGGCCAATTGTATCCACGTTTTGGCACGCCTCTGTGATGGACTGCAGCACTTGGGCTCTTTCTTCTGTGGAACATGAGGTAAAAAGTTAATTATTCATGAATTGGAAGAGGTGGAGACATGATAAAGATATATCATCAACATTGCTCTACCATAACGGTATATCTCACTTTTGGTAGTTTTGAGTTATAAAGAAAAAATTACATTTTTTAAAAGAGAAGAATGGTTAAGATCGTAAAATGACAACATACATAGTTTTTTCTTATGGTACAGCAGTAATAATTACAATCTAACACTAACGAGTATTGTTCATGCTCTTGGATCCCTTATTCCCAAACCCAGCTACTTATGTCCCAGTCTGCTTTGGTTTGGTTGTTGCCCGTTTAACACTAACACCCTTTTAAAACACAGTTTAAGTCAAATCAAAGGCGGAGCTTTCTAGAAAAGTTAACTGGCTGCCACACTGAGATCAACCAAGATCTCACTTGAATATCTCAACCAGTCACAGTACAGGCCTACAGAGACTGGGCTAACCAGTCTTACTACTGTAATGCTGAGCACCTGGCAGGACAGCTGCTAAAATGCTGATTTCGTCTTAAGTATCAGTGACCGGTATTTGAGCCCCAACCCACCAGTTTCAAGAGGTGGATGCTCTTGAGCTACCCAGGTGCTGAGCCGGTTGTTTTTGTTTACATTTACACCTATACCTACCCAGTGTTGTAGAACACTCATCGAAATCTCTCTGTCCCAGAAGCAAGAACAAAAAATAAATGTAATCCTGTACTTTTTTGACAGTTTGCTTATGCCTTTGCTTTGACTTCAACCAACTCTGCATCCAACAAACTATTAAATCTGAACGAGCTAGTTTGTTTAGTGTACTGAAGTAGTTTGAGTAATGACCGTAGCACTGAAAGAGTTATTCTAAAACTCCTCACCGTCAGATGTGCATGAAGAATACAGCAAGGGAAAATTCTGCTTGTGGTACTTGATAATGAATTTTTGGCATGACCGGATTGAACCTATAATTCAACACATCAAACGAAAAAGAAAAAAAACAAGTAAAAAAAGGGAAATCTTAAGAAGTAGGACCACCAATATCAATCTTTTTTCCCTTCACCAATTTCATTTCATTTATTCATTAATTAACAGAATTCATCATGGTAACGCATGTTGAAAAATGTGCAATTGGGCATATTCACTGTGATACTCAGTCATATGAATGATTTTTCTTTAATAAAGTAAATGATAGAAAATGTAAATGCACTATACACCAGCACATACTTGTGAAAGACTAAGTCCAAAGTAACACCATCTTCTCTCTTTGTTTTTCCATACAGGGAGTAAAAACATTAATTTGTATGCCAATTATGGAGCAGCATGCTATAAGTATAAGGGACAATTATGCAGTCAATAAGGCTTCTTCTTGCCACCATGGGTCATCGATGCTGTAAGAGAGGGATCTCATGCAGCAGATGCACAAACGACTATGAAAATAATGTGACCTAAAAGGCCTTTTTATTTTGACCAAAGTCCCTTACAATGTGTGACAAAGTGTACAAAAGTGATGTAATAGTTAATACTTTCAATGCTAGGGTTATTTCTTATCAAACTAGCTAGATCATCAAAACCTTCAAGATTTGGCTTTACTGATATGGCATGTGTCAGTTCACTGAAATATGATTCATCTGAAGAACATGTAAATTTGGAAGATTTCGCATATATTTCAGTTTGGTCAGGGTCAGATTCCGCTGTGAAAGGGTTAAAACGCTTCATATGTTGCTGATTTCAATAACTTTAAGTTAAGTGCCAGCTCTACACTTTACTGTAATACAGAGACAACCTACTTTTAAAATTTTGTAACATACTACTAAAATGATCTTTAGCGTTCTGAACTTGTACACAGGGTCTCCAATTTTATTCTGGCTGCAATGTCATTATCATTCAACATCATAAAATATCAGTTTCATTTTCATAAATCAAAGAAATTGAACATAAAGACTTTGTAGAAGAAAAGTGGCCGCATATGGTGCCTGTACTCTAAAAGTAAAAGAAGTTACAAACCTGCTATTACTATTAGATAGTGAAATATAATCCAAAATGATTAGAGACTAAAATCAAAATGTAAGAAACAAAGCTTCACCTCCGACATAGAGTGTACTAAGGAAGGCGTCACAGCCTGCAATCTTCTGGATAAAGACCAGTGAGGACATGAGAAGTTCAAAGTGGTCCCTGCTTCCTCGTATGATCACCATGTTAGTCTCTTGATTGACATATTTCACTGCATGAGAAAAAAACCATGAACAATCACTTGATTGTACCAAAAAGATAAAACATACAGCTGCTAAACCTAAGACTAAGAGAGAGTGAAAGGAACAGTTTACATCATGCATGACAAATAAATATTTTAAAAACTATCAAAGGATCTTTAAATATGGAGACAAAAATTATAACATGCCACCCCAGATCAGAGTGGTTTTTTAAAGACTTCAAATTGAGTATCTCTAATGGTTTTTCAGTAAGATTTCAAAAATGTTGTCTTGGCCTTAAAAAGAAATATTGAATATTTTTTTAAAATGCGGTTTTGTTTTTTCTTTGTGATTGAGATTTGCACGCACATTTTGTGTTTAAAAAATAATTACGAAGTTCAATTTAACCACTTCACAAAATGACACACAGTAAAGTAACGGTTCGTTGAGATCTACTTGGTGACTGGTAAAAAAAAACTTTAATAATTTTTCCAACCAGCTTTTGTAAAAATACTTGATATTTGTATCTTCACTAGTTTACAAGATATTCAATTCTTTAAAGTTATAATAGGGGCATTTAAACAGGCACCCTGTATTATGATTTAAATGAAAATAAAAACAATCAATTTCAAAAACAATACAGAAGTCTCCGTCTATAAGAACATGCAGCATAAGAGTATGATCTCCCTAAGAGCACTCTTTAACTCGAGAAAGATAATTTTTCAACATAATCAATTTGCCCAAGATTATGCTACTTGATTTCTTGAGGACCATGTTCTTAGGCGGAAACTTCTGCATCCAATAATCACCAACTAATGATGACTTCAGCAATGCATATCCTAAGTCCCCATGAGTTTCCAGCAATGCATCTTTCAGTGCGAAGAAAATCTTTGAGTCTGTGACGTCTGTGTTTGCTACATCATTAGGGTAGATGATTTCACACAAAGCATACCTTAAATTTAGAAGAAAAAAAAGATAGTGTATCTAATTCTGCTCACATTTTAGAGGTAGTTGCATTGCCAGTGAATTCAAATTAGCAAGGAAAAAGGGGCACCAAATAAAAAATAAAAGGAAACATCAAACTAAAACATTATTACATAAGAAAGAAATAAAGAAAATTTCTTGTTCTCAAACAATCTGTGAATAAGAAAATTCCTTATTCCCAGTGCTTTTTCAAGATAATGTGACATTCACGTTTTTTGTTTTGAAAATTTAGATAGATTATGTGGCAGCAAGGTAGTTATAAGCGATTACGTTAGGGATCTACTGTTTAACACACTCTCACGCTTGCATGCATGCCGTAGTGGTTTTTACAATCTAGTTTTTGCCTATTTATTACATCAAATTTGTAAATTTTTTATTTTTGAAAAATGAAATATTAAAAAAATTAAAAAACAAGAAAGATTTCCACATAGATCATAATATATAAGAAGCAACATCAATTGATGTCTATTTCTACCAAAAAGCAGCCCCTTTTTTTGTTCTTATATGTGCTTCAGTAATGAAGCCTCCCATGTTGAAACTTATTAATCATTCAGAAAAGGTATAATTTTGTTTGGTGAGTGTACTTTTTTGTTATAGATAGAACAAGGTATTCAATCATCCAGTCTGCGGTTTGTGGGTCTGTGGCCCGCAGAGTATCAGTAGTTTAAGAAACATCCTTGCATTTGCATTGAAAGAGTTGTGTCAAAGATCAATCAATATTATCTTCAGCTTTGATTTTAGTTCACAGAGATGTTGTCAAAGGTTTTCGTAAGTCTAGAATCTAAAATAACTTTACTAGAGACATGATAGATACCTTAATGTATTAAAAATAAGAATGTCTAATTTTCATATAATATGTTAGCTGGCTAGCGTGCCTATTACTACATGATACTTAGATGCAAGTTGTAGCAAGGAGTAGGTAGTGTTATTAATATGTACTTGTCTTTCAATGGAGCTCGGGATTAGCGAGAATTTGGGCATAAATGTGTGCGTGCAGCTTTATGTAAGTATGTGCATGTTTCTGTTTCGATCTCTCTCTCTCTTTCTTTTCTCACCTTTCACTATCTGCGAGTGTGAGTATGCACGCCTCTATCTACTTCTCTCTCTCTCTATCTCCATGTGAATACACGTGTATGTGAGTGAGTGTGAGTGAGTGAGAGAGGCTTCTCCTCTCGTCACCGTATGTCTCACTGCCACGCGATAACTCTTCTCTTTCGCCACTGGAATAATCACTCTCGTTGTCAAAACATTTAAGGCCATCCTAAATCAAACTAATTAAAAAATTTAGACTCGAGACACTCAATAAGTGTAATCCTGTCTCACCTCATGAAATCGGCCCCTAAACATTTAGACTAGACTAGTAGAGATATGAGTGTGTATTTATATCCATGCCTCTTGAGGAACCACAATGATGGGGAATAGATAGATATGCCAAGGTATTGTTTCCAAGTCTTTCTAAATGACATAAATCTTACCTTCTTTTGTAACGAACCATGGTTGTCTGTACTTTGAAAATTGTCTATTGACGTTTCGATTTTGGATGGCTCTGCCTTAATCTTCAGTAAATCATTAGTCGTTAGTCGTTAGCAGTGCTAAAAAAAGCCAACCAAAACAAAACCGAAACTAGGCTACTTCAAAATCAAGGGAGCTAACCTCTTTGGGTTAATTCCCAAGACATTAGAACTCTTCTAATGTCTTTGGTACCTAAATGTCTTTGGTGGTAGCAGAGACAGTCTACGTTAACTACTACTGCTGCTACTACTACTACAAGAATTATAACTACCGCTACTTCTACGAATACTACTACCACTACTACTACTACAACCACACTGCCACTACTACAACTACAATTAATCGTACTATTGCTATTACTGTACTACAGCACTGTCACAAATACTACTCTTACTATTTCTACTACAACAACAACAACGACAACAACTACTACTGCTACTACTACTACCGCTACTACTACTACTACTGCCACCACTACACTATCACTACCACCACCACCGCAACAACAACAACGAAGACTACTACTACTATTACTATTACTACGATACTGCAGCTGTTGTGTATCTGTTAACTAAGTCTTGTTTCTGCCTGTTGTCCTAACAGTTACCCCCATGTTTTACACTTTGGTACCAAACTACAGTGTCACTTGCTATCTAGAAAGACTGAGTACTTTTTGTACACAAAGGGCGGTAGAATATCGTATGTCGCCATGGAACACAATAGTGCATGATATGGACGGTGGCCATAATCTGTTTATGTGTCCTGCTTTGTGATTGTGGGAGGTGATGTTTTTTTCTGTAAATCATCTCTTTGTCACCTTATTTGAGAGATTAGTTTGTTTTTTCTTTTGAAAATCTATCTCTCTGTGAAACGTCCCTGGCAGGGTCAAATTCTGGCTCATCTTACTTATCCCTGGGCGCTTATATAACCATAGCAGTTGCAAGCGCCCAAGACCCCTCAATAAACAAACAAGTACTACTACTACTACTACTACTACTACTACTACTACTACTACTACTACTACTACTACTACAAGCCTTGTTCTTATCATCTAGTAATATTTCGTAAGGCAACTTTGATATGCACATATTTGTCCTCATCATCTAGTAATCTTTCATAAGGCAACTTTGATATGCACATATTCAAGAACGTTGATGAAGATTAGCGCTCAGTTCATATGAAATGAATGTAGCTACTTATTGATGATTTTGTCAACATTATTTCATCACCCTTCCTGGCTTAATTTAGTGATACCGCCATGACTTCGGGTCTTTTTAACTCTCACCCCCTTTATTGTTTGCCCATTAGGTGTTAGAAGAGGCGCATCAAGCAAACTGAGAAACAAGAAAACGTGCCTCCACCCTGACGTGAATCGTATTGCATGATATTAAGACACAATGGCTCCTGTGCTGAGTTGCTGACTCGTGGCTTTATTGAACTTTATTGAATCCGAAATCGATGCGACCCTTCCTTAGTGTACTGATTATTAATCAGTACACATCGGACCCTTCTCACAATGATGTGACAACATAGTCCGAATTATATATTTAATGCACATAATGCACGAGTATAATGAATGCCGGAAAGATTTACGCCAGGTTTTTTAAATAAATATTTAGTCAATATACTAGTAGTAAAAATTATAGTGAAACCATAGAGCTAATATCTTTGAGTGAAACAGATAGTTTTTTGTTTTTTTTGCGTCTAGATATGTTACAATTACGGAATTTTATCTAGAGATAAGGTTAATCCTTACAATAACGTAACTAGGCATGATGAAGCAGGGTAATTTTTTGGCAAGTAAGGTAAAAAACAATCAAAAGATAAATATCATAGATAATATGTAGGACATATTAATGACCATTGACTAGAATCTAGGCAATACGGCTGTCATTGACATTGTAAGAACTGTCTTAAATCATTGAGAAGAAAAAATGGATTATGTATCTAAACGCGAGGTAGACCAAGACTAGAAAGACTTTACTGAATTTACAAATTGTTTGATCGTCTAACCACGGGCCACAGAGATGCTGATTTTGTACTTATTACAATGACCCTTCAAAACCGTTGGAATCGCCCATTGGGTCATTTTTGGTGATTTTGAATATCAAATCAAAGATATTCCTTATGTAATGTTGTAGTTTTGTTGTTGCCCTGAACTGAACATGAAATAAACTTACGGGCAAAGTTTGGTTAGAAAGACAAACTGGTATCCTAAGCACAGTCGTTTACTGTCGCCTGTCGTCTACAAGTCAGATGACTTGTGTTGTCTATTTTGGGAACATCTAGAAGAAGACAAATAACATTGTAAAATCCGCAAGTAAATTTGCTCTGCAGTCATGTTTTGACTCATTGTTTAAAGGTAAACATTCTGAACGTATAAGGAAATGTTTAGCGAGTTCAGGCCTTAGCCCTCTCTACATATGTATGATTACTTTTTCATTTATTTTGCACAAATTAGAGTCTATCGATGGCTTATGTGAGGATTCAGAATGCCTGTCTGTTCAGGTATCAAATCAGAATAGACCTCTAGACTACATTTGACACATTTTATTATTAGTCTTACAACGAATACTTATTTAAATGGACCTGGTCTTGATGCATATTTTCTTACTATAGACATCTGCATTGTTATTTCCTGAAACATCAAATTCAATGTACAAATGAGGAGTCATTTTTACAGGTCTTTTCAACAACTACAAGGGTCAAGGGACTCTCAGACATGACTTTACTCTGAATCTACTATAGATACCTAGCTATAGGCTGGAAGGATAGTTTACTCTAGAGTTATACTTTACACTTTTGTTTAGCTCCTTACGAAGTGGCAAGTCAGATGCAATGATTCTAAAGATTGATTGATGTAGTCTAGTCTCTATAGAGACACAAGTTTGTTGTGATTGGATGTTCATCACACACCCTATTCGGTATTTGTGGGATATGGGACCACAGTAGAAATTGGATATTTAACATTTCTCAATTTAATGTAGTTTTTTACGCTGAACACGAATATGCCAAAATTATTTGGGGGCTGACTCTTTAGGAGTTATGAAATGGCTGTGGCTGCCGAACTTTGATTAAAAGTGTTTCTAGACTCACATGCTACAAAGACTTTTTTGTGCTTGTAGACTCACAGGCTAGAAGCACTTACTGGTTGCTTGACTCCAACCGCATAAGTGCTCCACAACCTAAAAGCACAAATGT